>RBNI01002309.1:0-18903 GCA_003990745.1 Jimgerdemannia flammicorona | reverse complement strand
AAAAAAGGGACAGTTGACGGCCCCCCCAACTCCACAGGGCCTCCCCCCAGATGCCAATCTACTACTCTCACCAAAGCCTGGGTAGTACTGACCCATACACTGAAAGATAGATACCCAAGTACTACACTGCCTCACCAGCAGGGACAATTGTTCCAATAATCTCCCCACCCACCAGACTATTGCCTAGCACCATTGTTTTGCACTTATGCCAATTATGTCTCGCCCCAGAGTTCTCCTCATACCACTCCACTGTCTCCTTAAGCTCCTCAATATCCGCAATTGATCCCAATCTGACCACTATGTCATCTGCAAAGGCCCCCACCTTCCACCCAATGCCAAAGATAGAGAGCCCCACTATCTTCCACCTGATTCTATCCAATAGCAGTTCCAGAGAGAGGACATATAAAATGGGGGACAATGGGTCCCCCTGGGGTACCCCCCTGCCCAGGGGGAAAGCCACTCCTTGATGTCCATTACACATGAGCACTGCCCTACTCCCTTCCAGTAGACTGACCATTGCTGATCAGAACTGGTGCAGAACCCCTGCCCTATCCAAAACTTTTGCCAGCCAGACTTACCTCACCCAGTTGTAAGCCTTCTCCTGGTCCAAGAAGACCAGATGCCCATCCAATCCACAAGCCCATGCCCCTTCAATAACTCCATGTACTCAGGCTGTATCATCCCTAATGAGCTATCCCCCTACAAAGCCCCTCTGCTCCATGCCTAAGATTTGCTGTACCACCTTTTGTAGCCTCACAACCACCACCTTAGTAACCAACTTTCTGTCCATATCCAAGAGCATTATCAGCCTCCAATTCTTCCAGTCCTCTCACCTTCCTTTGTTCTTGTAGAGCAATGTCACCAATCCCAGATCCTGCTCCCCTACCCATCTCCCTATCTGTAGAATAAGATCACACAATGCTGTCATCTCCCCCAATACTCCTGGGATTCTGACCATCTTCTTCCAAAAATCCCAGAGCAGACCATCTTCTCCAGGTGCCATACCTGAGGTTGTCACAGCAAGAACCTGATGAATCTCCTCCTCTTGGACTGGCAATACCAAGTTACCCATCCCATCTACCTGTGGGGGTTACCAATCTTCTAATGCATGGCCAATCACATCAGCATCTACACCACCCTTCTCCTCACTCCACAATCCACTCCAGTGCTCCTTTAAAGATCCAAGAATATCTTGAATACTATGGACTAGGACACCATCTGAATTGAGCACCTCCTCCCACCTTTGCTGTATCCTCCTTGCCTGAAGAGCCCTTGTGAGGAACTTAGAGGGCCTCTCTCCTTCCTCCAAACCCTGCCACTGTAGCCTAGCTGCCAAGCCCTTCCCCCTTGCCTCTTCCTCCTCTTGCAGCACCTGTTGTAGTTCACCAACCTTCTTTTTCACTCTTATGGACCTCCAATTCTCCTCCCTCTCCAATGTCACCAGTCACACCCAATCTCCTAAGAGCCTAGACAGTCTACTAGAGGCCCATCTCACTTTTCGCCTCCTCTGATTCCAAGCCTCCTTGCCAGCCTCACTCTAGTAAGTCTTGGCCAATGCTTTCATTCACATCTACTGAATATCAACTGGAGTGCCTTCCTGCCTCCAACCCTCTACCTGTAGCTGAATGTCTGCAGCCCACCCATCTCACCAGATTCTATCATCTAACAAGGAGGAATTGAGGTGCCAATGTCCAGGCTCATCTCCACTCCCCCCAAACTGACCCTGTCCAAGAATCCCCCAGTGATCTGACCAAGGATACCACTCCACCTCCAGTGATCTCCAAACATCCAAGCCCCAGCAGCTGGCCATCAGAATCCAATCAATTCTCGTCCCCAAGCCTCCTGCCCAATGTGTATATACCCTCCTATCTCCCTAGTACTTCCTATCTGCATCTATCAGAGCACTCAGCCTTTCTACTTCCTTCTATACTGCCAGCCCTCTACTCCAACCCTCAACTCCTCATCCTCTATCTATTCTATCTAATAGTGCCTCTCGAACCATATTAAAGTCTCCACCCAGTACATCCACCCCAGCCTCTCTGAGTGTCCCACTCTCTTGAAGACCTTTCACCCAGTCCACATGCTCACCCCATACAGCAGGGCAGTAACAAGATCTCACTGTAATTGGCTCCCATCCAGTATATATCCACTTGCCCCAGACCAGTCTATTCCCTCAGCTCTGCATATTCCTTATCTCCCCTCTATCTTTCCATATCAGAATCCCAACCTTGCCCATCCAAACTGCCTCACCTCTCCATTCCTTCATCTATTCTAGTTTATCTAAGTCCTCATCACATCTGACATCCTGCAAGAGGAAGAGATCAGCCTCCAATCCCTTCAGCCAAGTAAAAATGTTTCTTCATCAAGAAGCACCCCATAACCCATTTATATTTAGTGAAAAAATGTTGGTTGTACTATTCATATTGACATATAGTATTTTTATCCAGTCCATCCTTACTGCTCCAAGTTCATCTCTTCCTGCACTATGTCCAGATTATGCTCCACAGTCACTGCCTCTTCTTCAGCCCTCTGAGCCTCCAATCCAGCCAACAGCTCGTTTATCTCTCCATCTACCTTCTCCTCAAACTCCTCTTGGTATTCCAGACAGGCCTCCTGCCAGAGCTGCAATCTGTATCGCTTGGCCCAATAGTACTTGGCCCTCTCACCAGCAATCCCTGCTAGTTCAGCCTCTCGTTTCTTATCCACCTCATACCCTTCCTCCTCCAGATACACCACCAGGATCTCTGCCTTCAATGCCAACTCTATACCATTGCCCTGCAATACCCATGCCCAATGCTCATTACTCATTATCCTCAAGTCCACCTCCCCAGGCTCTTCAGCCATCAGGTTATTCATCATCCTGTACATCCAAAGTAGATTTCCAACCTCCTTCCCTCCTGGGGTCACTGGTCTACCACTATCCAACATCATGGTATCAGCCCTGGCACTTGCTGCCTCATCCCACACCTCTGGGACATCCACCAATTTCTCCTCCCCAACCTCCACCACCTGTCCCCCCTTTGCTACCTCAGGCATGTCAAATTGCACTTGCTGGGCCCCCTTCATTGGCACATCTTCTCCTGCCCTGCTCTGGTAAGCTGGCCCTCACCTGATGAGTAGAGTAGGGGTAGGTGATCCCACCCAGTCCTCCTCCCAGACCTCGAATGTACCATCAGCAAATGGGTTGCCACCAGCCACCTTCCTGTCCTCCTCTGTTTCTTTTCCTGTACTCCCATCCTTCTTGCCAGTTCAGACACTTGCCTTGGCACCCCCTGGTTCCACCATTCCACCAATCTCCTTCAATGATCAACTCCCCATCTTAGCCAGTAGCTCCTTCTGACATTTATGACCCTGAGCTATTTCCCATTGCCCCTTGTCCACTCTGATCCTCTTCCCATCTACCACCTCTAAGTGTGT
Organism: Jimgerdemannia flammicorona; assembly: GCA_003990745.1. Lineage (NCBI taxonomy): Eukaryota > Fungi > Mucoromycota > Endogonomycetes > Endogonales > Endogonaceae > Jimgerdemannia > Jimgerdemannia flammicorona. The sequence goes on along the minus strand of RBNI01002309.1, from coordinate 15,486 downwards.
TGACTCCACATAGGACTTCCAAGCCTTTGTCCACTGCTCCACCACTCCACTCATCTCTTCCAGTGCCTCTAGCAAGTCCTCTTCCTCCTCCTTGCTCCCCTTCACCCTTGTCATCTTGCATAAGATTGCCCCCCAGACCATCACCAAAGGCCAGTCCCTCGTCTTCTCTGTAGCTTCTTTCCCTTCCAGCTGAATCCTCACATCTATGTCCCCAGTCCTGAGCAAGGTCCCTTCCCAGACCCTGAACCCAATATCCACTACCTCACCATACTCTGCCATGACCTCCTTGACTCTCTTTCTTATCTCCACTACCGTCACCATGGGCACTCCTTTTACCAGCAGTTGGACCACCCTGGGGTCCCATTTCAGACATCACACCATCGGGACACACATCTCTCCAATGATCAATCCAACCTTCAGTGCCTCCTCCAGGGGCTCTGCCTCCTCAAAACCCACCTCTACTCCCTCCAATCCTTTCAGGAACTTCACAGATGCTGCTCCAGCCACCTGCTTAGTGACAAGCCCCAGTACTATTTTTGCCATCACTGCTAGGCCCCAGAAGCACAGCATCACCACAAATGTCAAGATCGATTTCTTGAGTAATGGCACCACCACCAGGCCTATCACACCATCTGCCAAGTCTCCCTGCCTTCTAAGCCTCAGCTGCTCAGCTGCACCATCAGCTATCACATCTGGATTTTTTTCCAGATTGGCAGTCCTGTCACCATCAGCTGTCACACCCCCCCAGCCACTACTCCTCCAGCTCTGCTGCTCTCACCCCCAAGTGCTACTCCCCCATGAGCTGTTGTCATCTCCATCTCCTTGTCTTTCCTCAGCCAACCCTCCAGCCCTGTCATCTGCTGCCTCTTCTTCACCGTCTCTGTGAAGCTTGCTCTCCCAGACCCCTGTCCTCCTCTGCCTCCTCTGCCTCCTCCTTGTCCTCCTGCCAACAGCCCTCTCATGTCACCCCCCAGGCCAGGACCTCTCCCTACTTGCTGCCAGTCAAATGCGCTAGGGCCACTCTGCCCAGTATATACCCCAGAGTACTTGTTGTTTGCCATTTCCTTATCACCTTTCTCCAATAAATGACTTGAGAGTATGTTGTAAAGTATGTGTAATGTGAATATTAGCTGAGAAAGGTCGCACTCTCTCTCTCTCATCTCTATTCTCTTAAAAACTACTAGATCATTAATCATCTCAACCTACCTATCACTCTTCTCATATATCTCTTTTATCAGACATCTATAGTAACCCTCTTGAAGGCCCTACTCCTCCACTAGTCTGACAGAATATCTACCATCAACTTCTCCTATATATCTTATTATTCTTTCTTCTAAAACTATCTATCTCTTATCCTTAAATATATAGTACCAGTATTTAGTCATCCTATCTATATTACTAATGCTCACTCAATAGTAAGTTACTCATTACTAATATATACCACCAACTGCTCTCTCTAGTTATCTCATCTCTCTCTCTCTCTATTATTATACTGTTATACTCTCAGATAACCTCTAACTATTACCCAGAAGTTATCAAGTATCTCACATTCTCTCAACTAATATTCTGGTATTCAGATACTCTTTTCCTCCTACCCTACATTATAACAATCTTTATACTCAAAACTCCTCCTTCTACTAAGTATCCTAATCTAAAGTTCAATATAATATTTCTCCTCAAAATATATCACCATACTACTCAGAACTTCAGAGAGAGCTACTACTATATCTTAGCACTTTAAGATCAGACTCTAGCCCATTCTATGCCTTTTTTTTTTTTTTTTTTTTTTTTTTTTTTTTTTTTTTTTTTTTTTTTTTTAAGCCTCTTGGACTACCCTTTATTACCTCAATCTATAATAATAATACAATATTGCCTGCATCCCCTCAACTGATACCCCTTGGATCCTCTTCTCTATCTACCATCCCTCTCTATTAGAGAATAACTCAGTCACCCACCACTCAAATTCTCTCCTCACTTTTCTGGCAAATACAATTCACTAAACTCTAGTAACTCCCCCCACCTAGTCCCCACCCTCTCTACCAGCCATTCAAAATGTCCAGTAATAGCCATTCCCAATATACCACTCTAGCCCCAACCCCAATCTGCTGGCCCTCCTCAAATACATGTAACCAATGCCTAGCCAGCTCAATCCAAATCACCAGAGCCCAATCTAGGGTTAGCCATTCATCCCCAATCTCTCCCACCAGCCTTCAGCAGAGCTCTCCCCATCTCCCTCCTTCCCCCTCCACCAGGGCTTACCATCATAATCAGTTCTCAATATGGTGCCAAAACTCCCCTAAAATATCACACTTACCAAGTCAATGTTCAGGTGTTTGTACCACTCTCTCTTCCTGTCCAATATCTAAATATTCCTTACACTCCAATATGCCACCTACCACCAAGTGTCCAGAACTTAGAGAGAAGCCACCACATTATCTGCTTGCTCCAAGACCAAAGGCTATTCCAGTCCTACTCCTTGCCAATCCCCACTCTCTGTTATGCTTCAGGCCACAGGTCCCCTCTAAAGCTCCACAAATACTCTATTTCATCACCAAGCTGGAAATCCTCCACCAAAACACCACCCAGCAGTAGCCTGTCCCATCTCCACATCTGTGGTCCCCAATCCTCCTCTCCCTCATCACTCTGCCACCAAAGTCCAATTCTCCTAACACTATCTACCATCTCCCACCAAAAGCCCATATACTGTATTCTCTTGCTCCCATCCAGGGCCACCATAACAAGTAGATTGCCAGATGCTCCGTGGGGGAAATACCGGGCCTCCTACACCTTCTGCATGAGTGGTATCCACTTCTGGCCCCTTAACTTGCTCACTCTCTTCAGCTACCATGCTCTCAAGCAATGAAAGTATTTGGTAAAGTCCATCAAACTGAGCCTGCCTTTGTCCACAGGTCAGGTCAGAACCTCCCATCCTATCTGACTTCACCACCCAGCCCAGATCTATGATCTCGCCATCTTCAGAAGTCACCTGATCATCCATACTGGAAAGTCCATATGATACCCTACATACCACAGCTTCAGCACCCAATACACATTTAGTACCATCACTCTTCCTACCAAGGATATATGCCAACCATCCCACTGTAAGAGTACATCACTCTATACTAGTAGTTACTATTCCCATCAAACTCAGAGCAGGAGAGACCCATATACAAAGAAGTAGATCTCCAGGTACCAAACTGGATCACCTGCTGGCACCATCATTCCAATCATATTATCACCTACTATTCCACCACCTAATACCAGAGTCTTGTGTTTGTGCTAATTGAGTCTAGCACCAGAGCCTCTCTCATACCATTCCACAGTCCTCCTTAATTCCTCTACATCTGCCAATAAACTCAGTCTGACCACCATATTATCTGCAAAGACCCCCACTTTCCAATTAATCCCCAGGATGTCCAACCCTCCAATTTGATACCTGATCCTATCCAATAGGGGCTCCAAGAAAAGGGCATATAAGATGGATGACAAAGGATCTCCTTGTGGCACCCCATGACTAAGTGGAAAGGTCACACCCCTGTGTCTATTGACTACTAATGCTGCCTGACTGTTTCCAAAAGACTGATTAATGACCTCCTGAACACTGGGGGAACACCTATCCATTTCAGTACCCCCTCCAGCTAAATCCTCCTCACTCTGTCATACACCTTCTCCTGATCCAGAAAGACTAATTTGCTATCAACCCTGGCAGCCTGAGCCCCTTCAATCACTCTATGGACCCAGGCTGTCCCATCTTGGATCAACTGATCACTAATAAACTCTCTTTGCTCTACTCTCAGTACTTGCTGAGTAATCCCCTGCAGTCTAATCACTAAATCCTTTATCACCAGCTTACAGTCCATATCAAGGAGCATGATTAGTTGCCAGTTTTTTCAATCTTCCCTCCTTTCCTTATCCTTATAGAGCAAGGAGACCAGCCCTAGGCACTGGCCCCCAATCCAAGTTCCAGACCAAAGAACCTCATTATACATTGCCATCAACTCCTCCAATACTACCTCCACCCCTGCCATCTTTTTCTAAAAATCCCAGAGAAGCCTATCCTCTCTCAGAGCTGTCTCTTTACTTGTTGAAGCTAGAACCTTGCAAATTTCCTCTCTTCTCACTAGGTCCTCCAAAGACCCCAGGCCCATTGCTGGGTCAGGATGCCAATCCTCTAACTGCCTTTTAATGTTCAAGACATTCTCATCCCCTTCTTCCTCACTCTATAGGTCCTCCCAGCAGGATCTTAGCAATCCCAGAATCACTGGAGTCTCCACCACCATCTCACCATCCTCATCTAAGAGACCATCCCACTGCTGTTTAATTCTCTATACTTGTAGCAACTGCAATAAAAACCTAGTGAGTCTTTCTCCCTCCTCCAACCCTTGCCACTGTAGCCTTGCCACCATCCCCTTCAATTTAACTTCTTCCTCCAATCATATCACTTCCTTAAGCTCCTCAACTTTCTTTTGAATCTGCAGTCTGCTACCTCCCAATTCTCTAGCACCCCTGCCCATCTCCCCAGGAGTACTGCCAACTGCTGTGAGACCCAAAGTACTCTCTACCTCTGCTGAATACTTCTTTCTTTCCCTGCCTCCCTCCAGTATCCCTGAGCACTCGATTTCAGCCTTTACCATTGATCTCCAATCACTAGGCCCTACTCCCACTATCTACCAATTTTCCCAATAACCTCCTCCTCTCAGTCTGCCTATAAAGCACCATTCTCCAATAGAGAAGAATTCAGTCACCAATGTCCAGGCCCATCCCCACTTCCCCCAAATCTCTCTCCCCCTAACAGACCCCAGTGATCAGACTATGGGCACCAAACCACCTCTAGCGCAGCCCAGACATCTGCTCCCTAGCACTCTGCCATTAAAATCCAGTTAATCCTGAAGCCCAGCCCTACTGCCCAGTGAGTATAAATTCAATACCTCTCCAGAACCATCTCCCCGAGTCTACCAAAGAACTCAACCTCTCTATCTCCATCCAATCATCCAACCCACCACTTCTGCTCCTCATTCCTCTCCCCCCATTGGTCCTGTCTACCACATTATCTCTCACTCTGTTGAAATCTCCCCCCAGGCAGTCAATCCCTGCCTCACCCAAGACACTAGCCTCTCTTAAATTCCTGATTCAATCCACTTATTCTCCCCTCTCTACTGGATAATAATATGATCCAACTGTTAAAGGGCTCCATTCAGGCCTCTTCCAAACTCCCCACACCAACTGACTCTCCCAATGTTCAATATCCCCAATGTCCTTCTTCCTCTTTCAAACTAGGATACCCACCCTCCCAATCCACATAGCTGCCTCCCTCTATTCCTTAGTCCAATTCTGTAAGTCCACATCTATCTTGTAATGTACATCCTGCAGTAAGAAGAGATCTGTATCCAATCCCTTGAGCCAACCAAATATGTACTTTTACTGAGCTGCCCCACTCAACCCATTCACATTTAAAGAAAATATTCTAGTTGTACTGTTCATATTGAATAATATTTGCATTTGAGAACCCAGCCTAGTATTCCATACTCATCTCATCCTCAGCCAGATCCAAGTGCCACTCTGCTTCCAGATCACCCTCTACTACAGTCTGAGTATCCAATGTCTTCAAGATCTCTTGACACTCTGCCCCATCCGCCACCTCTATTTCAGCCCTATAATCTGTACAGACCACTCACTACTTCTCCAAGCTCTTTCTCAAATTCTACAAGTATGCCACCCAGTCATTTGCTATCACATGAAGTTCTTCCTCCCACTGATCATCTACTTAGTACTCAACCAATTCCAAGAGCACTGCCAGAATCTCATTCCTAACCTTCCTTGGTATCTCCTCACCATGAAGAATTTCCTCTCAATATTGATCTTTCATGACCTGGAAGTCCTCTCCCCCCAGCTCCTCTGCCACCACCCCCTCCAGAGTCTTCTACAGCCACTTCTCCTCATCCACTGCCTCTGCAACACCCTGAGCAACCCTCTCAACCCCTATCTCTAGGTCCACCAAAGTGCTCCTCCTCACTGATTCATCCCACTCCTCCTCAGGTATATCCAGCAATTCCTCCTCACTCTTTGCCCTATCTGGCATGACATACTGAGATTGTACTCTCTCACTCATTTCCATATCTGCTGCCCTACCACCCTGTCCCTCTTCACTCAGTCTCCCCTGGGCCCCACCTTGGGCTGTCCTGGGCTCCTCAGCCCAGGTACTCTCCTACAGTTCTGCCCCCCCTTTGCCCATACTGCTGCTAGCCCACTGCCTTCCAACTTTGTCAATAGCTCTTTCTGGATTTGCCTCTCCTGCATCATCTCCTAGGTCACCTGGTCCATTCTGATCCTCTTGTCATCTACCATTTCTACCACCATCTTGGCTTCATACTCCTTCCAAGCCACTCTCCTCCTCTCAACCACTCCTGCCAGATCCTCCAGAGCCTCCAGCAAATCCTTCTTCTCTTCTAGCATCCCTTTCACCCTCGAGACCTCATACTCTACCAGTCCCCACTTCAGAGTTGCCAGCCAGTCTCTCATCTTTCCCATGTTCTCCTTTCTAGCCAGCCTTATCTAGATGTCAACATTATCAATCTGGAGCTCTGTGCCCTCCCAGACTTTGAACCCAATGTCGATAATCTCTCCATACTTCTTGACCACCTCTACAATTAACTCCCTGGCTCTCTCTCTTGTCACTGTAGATAGATCTAACACCATTAACTGTACCACTCAAGGGTCTCAGTACATGCCTCTGGCCATAGAGACTACTACCCTGCCTACTGTTACCCCCTTCTCCATGGCCACCAACAATACCTCCTCTTCCTTGAACCCAATCTCGACCCCTTCTTTCCTCTTCAAAAACTTCACTGAAGCTGCTCCCTTTATCTCCTGCACCACTAGCTCTAAGATCATTCTTGCTGTTACTGCTAAGCTCCAGAAACATAATGTGATAGTGAATTCTGACCTTGATTTCTTGAGTAACAGTGCCAACATCATGCCTGTCACACTATCTGTCAGATCCCTGGGCCTTGTGCCCACCCTCTGTTCTGAACTGCCAACCACTATCACATCTGGATTTTTTGCCAGATTCCCAGTCACAGCTCTATTAGCAGTCACATCTCCAACCCCTACTCCCCCCCCTCCCCTACTGCACAACCCTCTTATGGGGGCCCCTCTCTGTCCCTCAACAGTAGCTGCTGATGCCTTCCCCAGGCCCAGCCAACTATCCAGACCAGAAGCCATTCTCTTTATCTTGACTTTGTCCACAAAGGTCACCCTCTTCTCTCTATATTGCCTCAATCTGCCTCTTTCTCCTCCACCAGCACCACATCCAGCCATAGAAGGCCCTGGCATTCCTAAACCATCTCCTCTCCTCCTTCCTACTTGTTGCCAGTTGAAGGCACTGCTGCCCCCCTGACTGACATACTCACTAGTATATTCATTGCTATCTATGTTGCTAGTCACCTTTTACTAAAAATGCTATAGAAAGTATTGTCTGAGTCTTGTATCACCTGAATGTTACCAGTGAAAGGTGTCTACCAGTTTTATGCCACACTTATATCTGCTAACTGTCAGCCTCTCAGTTACAGATCCTGATCCACTCCCTGTTGATACTCTATATTAGTTCTAATGTTAAAGTCTATTAGCAGTAAACCACTCAATAGAAGTCTGTTCCACCTTTATATTACAGATCTCCATTATATCTCTTCCTTATTATCTTACTAATATAGATTAATATAGTGAGTCTCCATCACTACTCTTTATCAGAATTCTCTATACTATATATAAGTATCTACTATCTCTCAGTCTAACTATTGACAATAAATTTCCAGAAGAATCTCTAGAGAAGAACCTTATCTCTCAGATCTTCTATATCAATGATACTTATTCTCTGCCCTATAACTCAATAGCTCTCTTCAATTACTAAGCTCTAAGATAATATAACCTCTTTGAAAAGTCTATCAGACCTAAATCTCTCTCTGTTTACTAAAGTTACCAAGATCTTTCAACTTATCTGACTCTATCTTTTAGCCCAAATTCAGTTCTTAGTCATCTTTAATAATCTCTTCACTACTCATATTAGAAGTCTAAGTAATATGTCAGATACTATAACTTCAGCAATTAGTAAATATTAAAAATTAATACTTTACCTAGTAAGAGAAATATGGTATCCCCCCCTAACTCTAAACCATTTTACTATCTTTTTCTCTCACTAAGCTCTGGACAAAACTGATCTATATACTGACAGAAATATATCCAGATATTATACTATCTCTCTAGTAGAGACAATAGTATTCATAATATCTCTACTTATCAAACTATTATCCAATACTATTATCATACTATACAAGTTGAGCTTAGTTCTAGAGCACTCCTCATACTAGTCAATAGTAGGTCTTCAGCTTACCAACATTATCAATAAAACTAAGTCCAACCACTATATTATCTATAAAAGCCCCCATCTTTCAGACAATCTCAAAGACTAAAAGTTCCAATATCTTGTTGCAAATTCTATCTATCAATAGCTCTAATAATAATATATATAGAATAGAAGACAGTGGGTCACTCTGGAGACCCCTCTCTCTAAAGTGAATAAGATACTACAATATCTATTATATATGATTACTGTTCTGCTTTTCTCCAAAAAACTGATTATTGATATTGAAATTAGTGAGAGATCTCAATTCTCTCTAATATTTTCCTCAGCCAGACTCACTATATCTAATTATAGATCTTCTTCTAATTTTAAAAGATCAATTATCTATTCAGTCTACTAGCCCTTATCTCCTCAATTATACTATAAATTCAGAATATCTCATTTTTAATTAGCCTATTACTAATAAAGCTCCTCTGCTCAACTTTCAATATCTGTTGATTCATCTTCTACAACCTTGCAACAATCACTTTTATGACCAACTTTCTGTTTATATTCAGGAGCATAATCAGTCTCTAATTCTTTCAATTCTCTCTTCTGCTCTTATCTTTATATAGTAGAGCTACTAGACTGAGATCCTGGCTCCTGACCCACTCCTCAGATATAAATATTAAGTTACATTGTACTGTTATCTCTATTAAAACTTTTAGGACTTTTACCATCTTCTTCCAAAAGTCCTAAGGTAGGCCATCCCTACTGAGAGCTATGCCCTATTTTGTAGCTAACAAGATATTTAAAATTTTATTCTTCTAGACTAGCTGAATTAAGTCTCTAAGATTATTATGTTTTAGAGAATACCAATCCTCCAGAGAGTACTCAATTGTTTTCTCATCAGCACTTTCTTCTTCTTTACTCTATAGTAGAGATCCCAGATAACTGGCTTTATGGCCAATAGCTGGCCAGGGTAGTTCAGCCTTAAATTTATAGATTAACTAGTTAGCTAAGTGACCAGGCCTTATTTAGCTGTTTTGATTTCCAAATTTTTCAAATTAAATAAAAGATTGATAAATACTATGGCTATAAATTTAAGGCTGAGACAGAGTAGCTCAGCCTTAAATTTATGGATTGGCTAGCTGACTAGACTAAATTTAAGGCCAAGCCACTTGGCCAGTTGGCTATAAATTTAAGGCTGAGTTACTCTGGCCAGTTATTGGTCATATGGTCAGCTATCTGAGATCTCTACTCTATAGGCCTCTCTATCTACTCTTCAATAAACTTAAGCTATCCTATATCTCATTCACCAGAGTACTCTTCTCATTGAGTATCTCATCTTATCACTACTATACCCTTCTTACCTAAAGAAGCCTAGACAGATATTTAGTTGATCACTTACATATCTTCCTCAAGCCTCTGTCACTATGACTAAGCTATCATACTTTATATATAAGCTTCTCCTCTCCTTCCCCCAATACTCTTTTCAACTCCTTCATCTCTAGCTGGGTCCATCCTAGCCTCCAATCTTTTATATCCTTCTATGCCAATATCTCTGCTCACTCTAGCTATAATATCTCTATTCTATAAGAGACCCACCTCACTCACCATCTCTGCTGAGTCTCTCTAAACCTGCTAGCCTTACCCCAATATAACCTGGTAGTTTTTTTCAACTTCATCTAATAGATCCCCACCAGAGATCTCTTACTTTTCTAGTAAATAATCTTTATTTCAATATTCTCTACCTATATATCTCACAACTCTTTCTCCTCTAACAAAGAGAAATTGAGATACTAATATTCAGATTCATCTCTACTCTCTACAAACTGATTATGCTCTAATAGCTCTCAATGATCAGACTATAGACACTACTCAATCTCTAAAAGTCACTCAGATATCTCTCAGCAGTTAGCTATCAGTATTTAATTTAACCTTGTCCTAAGTCTATTCACTTAATAAGTATAGATACTCCAGTCACTCTACACTATTCTGCTAGTATCTATCAATGAACTTAGATACTTCAATCACTTATACTATTCTATTAGTATCTATTAATGAACTTAGATACTCTACTTCCTTTTAAATATTCAAACCACTATTATAGCCTACAGTATACCTTCCTTCATCAGTCCTATCTACTAGTATATTCTACACTATATTAAAGTCTCCTTTCAGCATATTTATACCAGCTTCAGCAAGGGTGCTATACTTATAAAGTCTATCTAGTTACTCAATATGATCACTTCTAACTGCTGGATAATAGCAAGAGTTTATTATTGCCAGATCTTACTCTGGCCTTCACCACTCTCTTCATATCAAGTAGTCATTTTATCTTCTAATCTCATATAGTTTTCCCTTCTCTCTCTATACCAGAATCTCTACCTTATCTCTCCAAACTGCTTCACTATCTCATTTTTTTATTTATATCTATCTGTCTAATTCCTCCTCATATTATATATCTTGCAACAGAAAAAGATCTGTCTTCAAACTCTTCAGCCAAGTAAAAATGTTCTGATACTATATAGAGTCTCTCAGATTATTCATATTTAGTAAGAAAATATTAGTTATACTATTCATAAAAAGATAGTATTTCATAGCAGTCCCATCTTCTTCACAGTTTCACACTCATCTTCTCTCTAGTTATGTTCAGATTATATTCTATAATAGCTTCTGTCTTCTCTACTTTCTTAGTATTCAATCTAGTCAGTATATCAGTAATCTTCTCATTATTCTTGGTTTTTATCTCCTCCTTGTATGTACTTCTTATACATATGCTGTCTGTCAGATCATCAATTCATATCTCTACCTTTATCAGAAAGCAACATGCTCCTCAGTAATTACCACTAAAGCAGCCTCTCTTTTCTCATCTACCTCATAGTCTTTCTCTTTTAACAATATAGCAAAAATGTCAGCCTTTAGCTTCTCTACTACTCTATTGTCTCAACTCTCTCTCTCATTGCTCCTTACTGATAATATATAAGTTTATCTCTTCAGCTCCTCTATATTTACTTATTAATCATCATATACATCTATTAAGTATTACTAATATTTTTTCCACCCAGAATCACAGGCCTCTCCTTCTTCAGCAATATAGTATCAGCTCTAGCACTAGTGGACCCATCTCACTTCTCTTCCAGAATATCATATAACTCATTCTTTTTAACCATCTGCCCTCTCTTTGCTACATCTAGTATCTCAAATCTGATTCTATATATACTCCTCATCTCTATATCCTCCACAACTCTCTTTTCCTAAATATCAGCTTACACTAAATGTTCTGCCTCTTTCTTCTAGACTTCAAGTATACTATTATTATAGAGCTACTGACTCTTTGTCTCTCTGTTTGATGTCATATCTTTCTCTCTCTCCTCTGCTCCATTTAGCCCAATTACTTATCTTCACTCTTTCTGAATTCTTTTTCTCTCTAGTTGCTATCCTCTCCTTCAGACTAGCTAGTAAATCTCTCTATCTCTTTCTCTCCTGAGCCTTCTCTCACATCATCTTATCTATATATATTCTCTTACTATTTACCACTTCTAAATATATTGATACTATATAAGCCCTCCATACTACTATATAATGCTCTATCACTTTACTGAGTTTCTCCAGAGCCTCTAGCAAATCATTATCCTTCTCCTTACTCTTCTTTACTCTTATTATCTTACAGATAAATACATTCTACATAAGTACTGAGGGCCAGTCTCTAGCCTTCTCAGTAGTCTCCTTCTCTATAAGTTAGAGCTATATATCCACATCTTCTGTCCTGAACAAGGTCTCCTTCTACACTCAGAACTCAATATCCACTATCTCTCTATACTCCTTTATAATCTCCTTTACTCTTCTCTTTATCTTAACAGTTATTACTATGACTCTAGTGACTCTTTCTATTATATAGTTATGAGAGTATCTGACTATCTAATATCACTGAGCATAAGTCATCTTCTGTGATAAATCCAGAATTATTGATAATAATCAAATTATTATAGTTATCTCTAAGTAAATTTCTTTTATAAAGATTATTTCAGCTACTTGATCTCTGATAATATCAGTATAATTGGTCAAGATTATCTAATAGTAGATTCAGATATATGTAGAAGATATTTGGGTCTTCATTTATTTTTTGATAGATTGTATTGAGTTAGTTCTTTAGAGCTTACTTGATCTTATCTATATAGTAAATAGTTTACAGCTAAGCCTTCTATACTGCTAATATTATAGTATTATCATTTTCAGTATAATTTATAGTTGTAAATATAGCTCTTGCAGATTCTCAGAGACTAAATAGTATAAGAGCTACTTGTTATATTAGTGTTATAGTTCTTATAGTAGTATGTATATTATTTAAAATTATTAAGAAAGATAATTATTGACTCATCAGAGATATATGTATTTATAGAATACTAGTAGTCTTATACTATTATCTTATCTAGATATTTTGATTTGATTTGAGTATATATTTAGATAATAGTAGTTATTTGTTATTTAGCTTAAAACTGAGAGATTTGTCTTAAATTATTAATTAATAGATACTAAGTTATAATATAGCAGATATATAATCTTAGATATATATATAGTAGCTTTCTTTATCTTGAATACTTGATCTTCTTTGACTCCTCAGATATAGAGATAAATGAGTTTAAATTATATCAGGCTTACTAGTTTTCTTATCTCTTTTACTTTAAACTATTTTTATCTAAAGTTTATTTACTTTAGATATTAGAAATATTTATATAAGTTTACTAGTAGCTAAGTTAAGATTTTTTTTTTATAAGTTATTTCATATAATTATAAGATCAATATATTTATACAATCTGTATAATCATGAGTTTTATACAATTATGCTTTTTATATAATTGTATAAATTACACAACTATGAGATTAAGTAACTACTAACTATAATACTATATTATATTAAAAATTGGATTCAGATACTATGATCAAATATCTATCTCCTGATTATATATAGTTCTAATTTAGATTAACTATTATAGTAGATATATATATAATATATAATATAGATAATATATATATATATATTGAACTTAAGCTCTAGATATAAAAATTGAATATTTTTATAGTAAATAACTCAAACAGTAATATATATTTAGATATAGTATATATTATAGTAATTAGTCTTTTTATAAACTTGCAAATAATAGTTTATATAATATCTATAATTTTCTATAATAATTTATATAGCTTCTATAATTCTTTATTATAATTTATATAGTTTTTATAATTCTCTATAATAATTTATATAATAACTATAATTCTCTATAGTAATTTATATAGTAACTTGATAATTAATTCTCTTCTCTTAAACTAACTAGAGTAATCTGACTATTAACTAAATAATGTCTTCTATAGAGTATATCTTATTTAATATCAATAGTTAGCAGAGAAATAGATAAATAATAAATTAATTATAAATAATATAGAGATAAAATAATATATAAATAAATTGATAATTATAATAAATAATTATTTTATAAGTAATAATCATTCTTATCATTATTTATTATTTAGCTTAAAAGTGAGAGATTTATCTTAAATCTACTAGTCAATAGATACTAAGTTATAATATAGTAGATACTTAATCTGAGAACTATGGTAGATTTTTTTATCTTAAATATTTGATCTTTTTTAACTTCTTATAGTTTTTAGCAGAGTATAAGAATAGATGAGATTGAAATATATATTGTGACATCGGGTTTGTATCCCTAGTTCTCTTCCGATGCTCTTCAGGCACGACTCAAGGTGCCACTTGGTGAAGCGCGCGATGTATAACTGAAGGCATTGGTGACATTCGCGAGTCAATGGTCACATGACAGGTCATTCAATTCATGCAGTAATTGATAATAGCGGGACTTCGATTGTTCAATGGTGGTGGCTCAATTGCTTAGTGGATAAGGGCGGCGATTATGCTAGCTAAGTTTCCTGGTGGCGATTAACTTGGCAGCAAACTCGGCGATGGTCTTGACTTTAAACGGTTCGTGGCGCAGTAGGTCAGAAAACGGAGGTTGACGGCTCACTCGTCCATCTTGACTTGTTAACTTGAAAGGTTCTGGGCAGTCATTCGTATAGGCTGGCAAGTCAGTCTTTGGTGGTCTAGTATTCTTTGGCTGGGTATCCTTGGGTTTCCGGGTCTTGAATCTCGAATGGCGGTCTGAATGTGTGGCGGTCATGGTCTTGAATCCTTGGCTGGGTCTCAGGTCTCGAATGGCAGTCGAATGGTGGCGGTCGGGTAACGTTTTCTTTCCGTAGCAAGAGAAAATTCTTTAACTCAAACTTCCGAGTGATCTGTTGCTCTAGGTTGTTATCTTGTTCTCAGAATTTATCTGGTCTCTTGGAGGCAGTGGTTTCTTTGTAATCCTTTTTACTTTTAAACACAAACTGACTGAGGCTTTATTCACTCTAAGGATATGGGTTATTTATACAAGTTTGCTAGCTATGGGGGGGCACGACTAAGGCTAAGGTATACTACGTTGTGGTGAACTTTGCTATGCTATTGGCTTGCATGATGCGAGGTGCAGGCTATTGTTTACTACGGATTGGATTGTAGGGGATAGCAATGCTAGATTCGGATGAGCAGACAGGAGTGCTGATTGTTGCCAGAAACAGTTGTGGAGGGTAGCAATGCTGGATTCGGACTTGCTGACAAAATGCTGAAAACGGTGGTACTGGATAGCAATGCTGGAAACAGTTGTGCTGGGTAGCAACACTGGATTCGGACTTGCTGACAAAACGCTGACGTGAAGGCTGCACAATTCTCACAGCTGACGGGTGGTACTTCTAGAGAAAATAGTACCCTTCATCTGCAGCAGGCAAATCTTGCTGGGTTAAGATTTCTTCTTCATCATACCTCTCCTCAAAAGGGGGAAGCGCCGGCCAAGAGGTAAGGGGGTAGAAAAGTGACCAGTCATCTTCAACAACATTCTCCAACCCTTGAACAGCTTGAATGCAGACAGAGGACTGATAGACTCTCTGTTGCTCCTCTTCTTCTTCTGAAAACTCATCAGTTTCAGTGTCAGAGGGGGTTTCTTCAGGGGCAGGGTCTTGGAGTTCTTGGGCTTCCTCTTCAAAGACAGGGACTTCTTGGGCTTCTTCTTGATTCGGTTCCCAAATGATGAGATGTGAATTGT
>RBNI01002308.1:0-18906 GCA_003990745.1 Jimgerdemannia flammicorona | reverse complement strand
GGGGGGGTAGCGAGGTTGTAAAACAGAGTTCTGGCACCCACCTTTCAATGAAACATCGGCTCTCGAGCCGTACGCACACATATTTATCGACTCCCACCATACACATCTTCACCTCATTAGTTCCTCTCGATGGCACGTACCTAATCCCTCCACGTCAAGGTATCCCGCTTTCCTAACGTGGAACATGACGCGCACGTCCTTGGTGACGGAGTCGGGCACCAGCTTCCGGATGACCGCGGGATCATCGATCAAGTCCAAGCCGTCCTTGTGCGTCTTGTAGAGCTCGAAGTCAAAGCCAACGGAGCTGAAAACCGCAGCCGGTTTTTCGGGGTTGTACGGGTGGCCGTTGTATCGGATCGCGCCTGAGTGCCAACGAAGAATTGAAGGGACTAGCGTCAGGGATCTTGTCACTTTTGACCATACGGGAAAGGAAGGCATCATGTACCAGAACCGAACTCGTGCGCCGCCTGGGCTTGCTTCTTATAGCGCTCCATCTGTTCAGGCTGCGCGGAGAGGAAGACGTATCCACAACGGTTCATCATGAACTCATTGCCTGTGCCGGCGGAAGCACGAGCGTACTCGAGGAGGAGGTCGATGGAGCGGTTGGAGAGGTTGGTCATGGCGCGGGAATTGGGGAAGAAGTTACGGAAGCCACCTGTTCGTAAAGAGCGAGAATGAGAAGAAAGTAAGATATGGTTCTTTTTCCCGGAGTGAGTTCGACTCTGAAGTGTTCACCGACGGCTTCAGACAAAAAAAAAAAATCTGTGCAAAAGTTTCCATCCCATTCTCCACTCCCTCCCATATTTAAATTTGCGATCCCTTCAAAAACCCTACCTACCCGTGCTTGCAGAACTTGTAAGCCCCATAACGCGGTCGCCCCTCTCCAGCACAGTGATATTCTTGTTCGGTAAACGCTTATGCAACGCATAGGCGCAGTTCAAGCCGGCGAGACCGCCGCCAATGATTGTGATATCGATGTGGTCGTTGTGGTTCATGGTTCTGCAGTATCCGAGTACGAAGCGTGGGAAACAACTGGCGAGACGCGTCTCGAGCATTTATTGTGGGTTTAGGCAGTCACGTCTCACAAACCAAAAAAAAAGAAAAAAAAAGGTACAAGGATGGCAGGGGAGAGGCATCATGTTCGAACCTTGATATTGGACCTTGATATCAACCCTTCCCTAGGAGAAACTGACAAATAATAGTGCGCATGCGCGATCGTCGGCCCATGCGACTTTGGCTGCTCGGTGAACTGAGTATATACGGTATGCGACTCGTGAGTCATTCTTGCCTTTGCCTAGCAAATCAGGTAAGGATCGTAATTACCTATGCCCATACTCGGTAAACTCAAACTGGCCATATAATTATATATATATATATATATATATATTAAAGTGAGCGGGATCGTCTCATGGAAATCACCATATACAATGGGAGCTAAATATTGAGACGATGTCGTTTATATATATATATAACCGTTGTCATTTCGACTCTATCAATACAACCATACACTGTGTGCACACACCATGTCCAACTTCACGTTATTTGTTTTTACTTTCCAGTAAAAAACCAGGAATACCAGTTGGATTTCAATCCTATCATTCCAAGATCGCACCATCCATGTTCTCGGCCGGATGGATCTCTGGACGGCCATCCGTGGCATTCACACACGCACACCCGACCACCGCCACAGCCCCCGGGTTTTCCTGTTCAAATGATTCCTTGTATATACCTCTTTGTCTGGCGGAACACAACTGTCCATTTCTTAGCATCCCCCTTTCCGTTTAAATACTTCGTCTCAACTACCACAAAGATCACACCGGGCGACGCGAACACCAGATCACCCTGACCATTTTCGGTGGCGACTTTCCACTCAACGGAATGGAGATAGGAGAATCTAGGGAGGAGGTCTGGTTACTCGCGGACCAGCCGGCGCATAAGCTCGGCCTCAGGTTCCATTCCTCGCGACAAGGGCAGGCTGGCCAACCGACGGCGTTGTTCCAGATCGCGGAGTGCGAGGTGAGTCGCGGTTGTGGGTATCGTGGCGTGGAAGTTATTAGCTAACTGTAAAATGCGAGGGAGGACGATTGGAAATGACTCTTTAGGTCATTCGAATCGATGCTTAATGGCGGTTTCGATCTCCTCGCGCTCGTATTTTGTTAAAGTTTCGTTGGCGTACCACGGGTAGGTCGCGAGATGCTGTTGTTTAATCATCGACGGCGAGAAATCGGAAAACGTCGCAAGACCATGCGCATGTTTTTCAAATGAGAGCGGCAAAGCGATAGCACGAGTGCACTCAAAGTAGGGCGTACGTTATTCATGACGAAGAGGCGCGGGTCGATAAGCTTGGATAATACTTACTGGTATTTATTGAGCTCGGTGAGGCCGACGCAACCCCTTTATCTATCCTAGAGGAGAAAAGACGACTTGCCATCATAGATCTTAAATTTACGATTGAACGATATAGTCCTTTAAGTCTTAAAATTTGCAGCCGGAATTGATTGGTTGATATAGTCCTTTTATTCTCGCATGGGGTTCTAATTTCAGGAGGTTCGGCTTCGGTCATTAGTGCGAGATGGATCCAAGATGCCTGAAAAGTGGAAGTTTGTATTGGATCATTGTAATATGAGAGATAGATGATATAGACGTTCACAAAAGGATTATTTTTCACAACACTACCCTAACTCAATCAAGTTTTGATACATGGGCTCAATGACAAAACAATGCTCAATCGTTGATACCTATTACTTTCCCTTTTTATTATTCGATTTGGCAGCGCCCCGCGCCGTTCCCACAGCCTTCAAGATCATATCGTTGTTATCGTCAATCGGCGTAATTGTGAGGTTACCATCCTCCCCGTTCACGCACGCAACCACTAGCAGCGCCTCGGGATTGTCCTTCTCGAAAATATCGCGGTACTTCTTTGCTTGTTCAAGT
Source organism: Jimgerdemannia flammicorona (assembly GCA_003990745.1). NCBI lineage: Eukaryota > Fungi > Mucoromycota > Endogonomycetes > Endogonales > Endogonaceae > Jimgerdemannia > Jimgerdemannia flammicorona. The sequence goes on along the minus strand of RBNI01002308.1, from coordinate 15,972 downwards.
ACCACTTTTTCTTTATTCGACCGCTTGTTAGTTATATACTTCGTCTCCACAACGGCAAAGATCCCGCCCACCGAAGCGAACACCAAGTCGCCCTGGCCATCGATTCCGGTGCTCGATTTCCATTCCACGGCGTGGAGGTAAGGGAACCCCGGGAGGAGTTTCGGCTGCTCTTTGACTAGACGCTCCATGAGTTCTGCTTCAAGCTTCTTCTCTGTCCCCGCCGAGGACTTCATACTTACGAGGTGATTGCGCATGGTCTTGTCGCGAAGCTCGAACGTATTGACGATGTTTGGCTTCGAAGTGGTATGTTTATGAGCGAGTTGCAAGACCTTTTGCAGGACTTCTGGAGCGGATTCCTTTGACCATTCGAAACAGTGCTCGACCAGTATTTTGGATTTGTATGCTGACAGGGTCTCCTTGGAGTACTGTTCCAGAACCGTCATTGAGGAAGATTCGTATCCGTCGTTTTTCACGTGCGATGTATTATGAAGGCTGAGAAGGGAAAACCTGGGGATACCGTCGCGTAACGATTTGAGGTGATCTCGACATAAGGATGGCACGATGGAGTGCTTGTGGAGGTCGGCCGATGCGACGTAGTGCTTGTGGATGTCGGCCGATGAGATGTAGTGCTTGTGGAGGTCGGTCGATGCGATATAGTGGGCGACGTATTTTGACACAGCACGTAAAAGGTTCATGGGAGTATCAAAAGGTTTGGTAGAAAGCTACATACCAAAATGCGACACTTACAGTGAAAATAATGAGATTCTTTGATTAAAATCAAAATCATCAAAAATGAAACAATCTTCAGCCTGCGCCCCTTCAACAGCAGTCGGAGAAACAGTACCGGCAATGGGGGTTTTGTAATTATAACGTGAGCGAGTGACCCGCTGGAAAGGGATTTTGTTTTATTCTGAGTATATACGCTACTGCGCAAATCAAAGAATATTTGGTGGTACACACTCAATGATAATTTATGTTTGTCCCCAATCAGCTGCCAAGGGGATCCCATGGACTCCCGTCGCGCGTCGATTGTCGCCCCTATCCTCCGTGCGGAGCCTGTTCCTTTATAATCCCCTACCCCGTCATCTAACAGAACCACCAAAATGACATCCCTTTCCGATGCAACGATCATCATGACGTGCAAATGCACCATCTGCGTTCAGCTGTTAAACCCCAACCTCGCCGACCTGCCGCCCCACCCTTTCGAATGCGAACTGATCCTCGCTCTCTGTCGCCTTGGCCTCGCGACCACGGACCACTACTTCACCTTCTCCTCGCCTGCCTCAGATTTTGGGATGCCCGAGACCGACCACTTGTACGGTGACGAGCCGGATGTCTTTCGAGCGACGATCCGCGGCTTCTGCCACGAAGCTGGCTGCGAGCTTCTGATCGTTGAGTCTCGGCCGGCCACCTTTCGGTTCCGCTGGAATCCTGAGGACGCCCGACGGATCACGCGCACCATACTGACAATCGCGTACCGTTGGTCTGCCAAGCTCGACAACTCGAATGTGGACCTTGTTGAGTGCGACCGGAAGCAGCGGGAGCGGCTGGCTTCGCTCCAGGGACCCTCCTTAAATGAGACAGTGGTCATGCAGCGTCTGATGCTGGATCAACCAATTTTACTACCCGGGTTCCCCTTTTTGCGCAGCGTCGAGTGGGATGTCACCCCCGGACAAATGTACATGGGCCGAGGGGATCTTGTGCTCGCATCTCGGACCGGGGTGTTTGTGGTTGTGGAGGTGAAGTACTTGGACTTCGACACCAAAGGCCAGACGGCGCGCCTGAACAGGTCCAAGAAGCGCAGAAAGGTACGGGAGCAGGCGAAGCGGTACCGGGAGCATTTCGCGCGCAAGTACCCTGAGGCTGTGGCAGTGCTGGCGTGCATTTGCATGAACCGGAGGGACGGTGGGGTCGAGATCCTGACATTAGAGGATGGGGACCGGGCGATGATGGAGGCTGTGCGGACAGTGGAGTGGGAAATGGAATATATGCGGGCTGCGCCCGTGCCTATTCCAACGAAGCAGCTTTTGCCGACCGTCGAGATCAAGAGCCAGCACGTGCGTGGCACCTCCGTGTTCGGAGTAACCCATCTAACTGTAGGAGCTACGCACTGCCAACCTGGCACCCCTCCCGTCCCCATGGCTCTAACTTCGACAGTACACACCGAGACGATACAGGAAGAAGAGCGCCAACCTATCCAAACTATAACAACGAGCAAAGACACTTCCGCATGGAATAAATGGTACAAGGCCATCGCGGGTTCACACGAGCAACCAATGACGAAGGAAGGCATCTCGATCGACTCCATTATCGTTTATGCCGGGATAATGTGGACGGTTTTGTGGATGCATTTTGGTCTTGTGACTATGGGGTTTTTGGCACGGATTCATAGGTTTATTTACTTCATCATGGGTGCGACGCCCAAACCGGCCGGTGGCAGGTTCGAGATAACGTGGGTGATTTTGTGGTGGTTTTTTGGTGCCGTGACTGGGGCGATGTGCATAGTTATTCCGATGTGTACCTATAAGCTTATTCGCCTCATGGGCTTGAAGTCTAAACTCGACATGCTTATCCACATGACTGTGAACATTATTGTTACTGTAAATTAGGAGAAATGACATGACAAATCCGAGCCAATTGACATAATATTAACAAATAGGTTGAGCTCGAGCGTTTGATCTTTTAAAATTAAGTTGGCCGGTTCTTGGGGGGCAGTGTATTAGATGTGTAAGGGATGAACGAAACATGTCTTAAATTCTTCGGGTACGGATGTTTCGTAATGGCGAGAAGAAACCCAATCACTGTGCTTGATGAGGTTGTGCTTTGTGTTTTCTCATCTTGATGACCTGTAAAAAAAAAAAAAAAAAAAAAAAAAAAAAATTGGCGGGTCAAACCACTCTAATTCTGACATCTGAGATACGAAATAATCAAGCACGATATCATTCCAAACCCTGTCACACAATTCAAAGGGTCATAGGGTCATAGGAGACTCATATGGGAGCACCTGATGATGATGCTGAGAACTTGATTAGGTTCATGCTATATCAAGATCTTGAACTGGATCATGTTAGTTAAAGAAACTATCATTAAAGAGCTGCATATTGTATATAACTATATGTAAATTCTAGTTTTTTATATTAATTGAGAGTGAACATAAGAGCTAGTTGATAAATGATAAGTTATATATCAACTATCAGTGCTTTAATATAACAGATGTAATTTTTTTTTTTATTTAAAAAAATAAAATAAAATGAAAATAAGCCTAATAAATAACTAATGTATCACCAAAACTTATATAAAAAATACCAACAGATATTAAACGAATGATGGTTTGGACAGTATATGGTAGCGTGGCTTCCTGGACATATATAATTACGTTACGACTTGGCGTTTTACGTCATATCGCGACACAGGGTTCGATTTCGGAATCCGGAACCGCCAAACATCACGTGAAAAATCGAAAGATCCCGATAAGGGCGAGAACTCAGATGTTTGTTCTCAATACTTAATACCCAATATTCGACAATTATTTGTGTGTTCGACTGGCTCTTGGTGTTATATAAATTATCCCTGCCATCCGGGATCCCTCAATTAGAAGCGCCGAAATGGGTATGTGCAAATTAAATTACGTAGCCTCTTGATCTTTGCTACCGCTTTGGCAGCAGGAGACGCTCGATCGGAACGCTGATCTCGGTTTATTACAGGGGTCAATTCTTTGCCCCCTTGGCAACAGTTTTGGTAACAATTTCTGGTGATGAATAACAAAATATGATTTGTGGTATTTTCGGTCTGATTTTTTTTCCAAAATAACTGTCGTATTACTGTAATTTAAAAAATTGCGGATCAGTATCTTATGAAGACACCTTAGACGTAGCCTTTTATTAAAATAAAAAGTTCAAAGTACCAACCAGTTCAAAGACTGGCACTAACGACACCAAAAGCCCTCACTTATCTTGCAGTACAAGCCCTGTTCGAGGAGGCTTCGTTAGAACTCATTTGTTTTGCGATAGATCTTTTTTCTTCTTTCTTTCTTTGTCATTGGTTAGGGGTGGTTTATTCCAGTCTTCAGCTTCTAGTAGATTTCACGTATTAAGTCTCTCCACTTTTATTGCACTTGCATATGTTGCTTCTATTCGTAAAATACTGTTAATGCACCCAAGATTACTTGCTCATGTAAGAATTCCTCGGAATGCATTTGAATCACACTTCGCTAATAGGTTCTCATTTGGCTTTGAGTGCTTGGAACAACGGAGTGCCTATACTTCGGAGGCTCTCCCTTTCGACAGTGTGCTCTACGTGTACTTAGGCCCCACAGCGTATCAATTTTTGGCTGGGAACCGTGAAGTTATGAACGGGAGCGGCACTGTGAGATGTACAGGAATTATGGGGCTATTTTCGGTAGGATGATTGCCTTGAATTGCAAGTATTTCCTGGTTCATAGTACTGCTCAATGCACGACCCATCTCCGCCCTATATATTTTTGCATATCTTTGGTTATTGGAAGCGAATGTAAGATTTGATAATCTGTTTCCGAGGACATTCAAAACTTTATGCCTGAAAACTTCAATAAGCATTCGATATTTACGTGCAATTCATCCACAACAATTCACTGCATACCACAGAGTAAGTCATGTATTGATATATACTTGCGATCGTGGGGTATGCTGAGGGACATAATTATGTCTGCGAATTCGGAATTAATGAGGCCACGATGGAATGGTACGAAAATCTTATGAACATGTAACCAATTTGGATGCGTGAAGATAGCGAAGGTAGTCAAGGTAGCGAAGGTATTTCGGGGAGGAAGGATGCTGCGGCATCGGAGATTTTTGGCTGTTGCTAAGCCATCTGCAGATCGGCGGATCCACGTGATGGCAAGCACGCATTCCTGGGTTGATTGTCCGTGGCGTTTATCGATAGAACAGCCTTTGCTTCGACATGTCCTTCCAGAGAGTATCTTTCCAAAATGAAATCCGCGAAATCCCCGTGCGCCGCGTTGCCACAGAGCCATTTATCCTATTTCCGGATATTCATGCTTTCTTCCCACACGTTACCGCCCTCCTGTCAGACGGCAGGCCCGTCCCCGTCGCCGTAGATCTCACGTCTGGCATCCCGCTCTTACCCTTACGTGTCCCCGTGCAGGCAGAGGACGCCGACAGAATATGGGAGGCATACCGACCGTCTACGGAAGCCATGCCAGGGGACGTATTTGCCGAGCGCCTTGACTCGCTCGAGAACAAGTTTTGCGAGATTCTCCGCCGCCTCGACCGGATCCTTCCAACCGAGGAACAATTCTCCAACGGCCCCGTTCACTACGTGGTATTCAACCCTGGCTCCTCGCAGAGCATCCCATCTACGCAATCCGTCGACGGACATGAGATGGCTCGCCATGCGGAGGACGAGGACGACGACGAACCTGCCGAGCTCGACGACGTCCTAGGCCCGTACCCCGACGCCCCCGGAGACCACGTGACGGCGCCGCACGAGCCACCGCGCTCACCTGGCAGTCCCATGGACGATCAACGGTTCACGGAGGAATATGCCGAGAAGGTGTCCTCTAGCGCCGACCCTGCCATCGTCACCTCCTCCATTCAAGGCACACTACCTTCCCCACCATCGACCCCCGCACCAGACATCACCGACGCAACCAGCACCCCTCCAACACCCCCTTCCTCAAACCTTTCCACCCCTACACGACCAGCCAACTCCCCCCTCGTGCAATTCGCGCACATAATTTCGCCCTCAGCCGGTGATGCACCGCCGGGCTACGATACACCGCCGTCGTACGAGCACTCAATCGCACAAACGATCCGGTCGTTGATGTCGCATTTGCTATCGTACGAGGAGCACATCCCACCGCGTTATAAAGCGCCGCGGTGGCCGGCCACGCGGGGCGTGTGGCGGTCACGGTCGCCGACCACCATCGAGCAGTTTGCCTACCAGCTCGTCGAACTCGAGATGGCCCTGCTATGGACCGCTGTTGCCCAGACATGGGTCGAGGAGCGTGAGACCTGGTTGGGGCTTGTCGTTAACGCACGCACAGAGCGCCACCTCGCCGGTGCACTCGTCAGCCTCGAGAGGTATACCGTCGTTTGCGACGAGGGCTGGGTCGGCATGCGCGACAGGTGGGTGAGCGAACTGCTGGAGATGGTAATGGTACCGCTCGTGGCTGGGTCGTAATCGGAGGTGGAGGTATGGGACTTACGAACATTTAAATAATAGCGGAAATATTTGTACAGGACCGCGAGACTAGAATTATGAGTACGTTTTTCAGCTTATTAGTGTTACGAATGAAAGATAAAGAGCGTTTGTATCTGGAAATTATAAAAAGGACCTATCGGCCCAATCGTACAGACCATTACAAAATTCACAACCCTCAAAGAGCACTCTAGCCGCATTCCACCCAATAAAGATCACGGGGGTCCACCCCTAATCCCGCCTAAGAAAAACCTACCCGATGGGGATGCATAAAGGTGGCTTCACTTTTATCGTTGAGTGATGTCATTGGTATTTTCAATGAAACCAAGGCGCAGCTCACGTCCACCGTGCCGTGCCGCACAGGATGTCGAGGCGGACCATCAACATGTGGGTTGTCGCCGAGGCAGCGTCGTTGGTAGGGAGTAATCGTTGTAGCAATGACCTTTGGTGGGGGGGGACACTGCCTCGCGATAGTCGGCTCGTCCGATTGGACGCACTCTACCGCACAAAGTACGGTGTGCTACGATTTTGAGCAAAAACAGTGTCACCCCTCACACATACCTCTCCAAAATGTGCTCCACTAACACCTTGTACCGTGTGGATACTGAAACATTAACTTTAATTCACAAACAAGAGGTGTAAGCTGTGACGGATCACTTCCCTGTTCAGGTCAATGACGACCACCATCAGAGTCACATGATTTGAGGCACTCTTTACATTTCAGCTCTCAACATGCCCGGAACAACCTGTACGTGAGCTTCTTTGAGCTTGCCGTGTCGCCAACGAATGGATAGTTTCTCAAACCCGTCATCCTACCCTTCGGCTCTCCTCCAGACACAAAGATAGCCCAGCTTCGTCCCTCCAAACACCAAGCCGACCTGTGCGTCCAGGTCGTGACGCAGCTTGTCTTGGCGCAGAGCCAACACGAGAGTGAGTGGGATGGGCACATCACTGGGTAGGATGTCAGAAGCCCCTATTGCTCTAGCTTGCTGCTTGCTGATAGTTTCGGCTGTTTCGCTTAACGCAGGCGGCAAGGTCATACGTGTGGCGGAATACCTGGTTGCCGATGACACGGCAACGATCGTCTTGAAGGCGGTGAACGGTAAGCTTGTCTGAAATGGTTTATACTATTAGGCTTTCAATAACGAGGATGTTTCACGACATCGTCCACTGTGAACGTATCACTCATATCGCCCGCCTCTCCCCCCGTCCCGCCTTCTCCTTGGTCGCCCCTCGCCCGAACCCACTACATCAGACCAGATCGATATCCTCCAGCCGCAAGCCAACGTGACCCTGTATAACGCGCGCGTGGAGATGGTGCGCGGCCGCATGCGAATCGTGGTAGACGAGGACCGGGTCTGCGGCGGGACCATCGAACCGGAGTGGAGTGGGTACGGGTTCGGGTTCACGCCTAATATAGGGATCAACCTAAGTGACGTGGAATGGGAGTACATCGTTTAAGGAAACTGAGTCGAGAGGAAGGGAGATTAGGTAGAGGCAGGAGGGGTGAGGGATAAATTGCAGAGGTGAATTGTAGAAGAGGAATTTATTGGCAGAATTCGTTCAAGGGATGAGTGTGCATCTGCGTGAGTGATTTTGAACCAACAAGAGAGAAGAAATATATGATAGGGAGAAACCGTATAGATTATGCAAAAATCGAGGCCACCGATATAATATTCTGCGCGGTTTACTTTGAGACAACTCATTCCGATGCCCATGGGAATTTATTCGAACCATTTCTCGGTTACTGCAGCAGCATCCACTCTTACCATGCCGGAAACATTATTAAGCCCCCTAAAATTTCGAATCCTTCTCCCCTATATGTCCTTCATCTATAATTCGCGTCCGCCAAGACCTCGGTGAATCACCACAAGCACAGCTGGGAGTGGACGGGAAGTTGGGCCCGACCGAGTTCAACTTGCGTTCGCTGGACAGATACCTGCGCTTCCTGGTGTCCCAGTGCGATCACGTAACCCACGTCTGTCTGGCGCACAAGAATCTCGTTCGAGTTCGTCCGCGTGCAGGGACAATGCGCGCCGCGGCTCAGTTGACAAGTTACGATAGGATGTTGATAAGCAGCGCAGGCGCCAACTTCCACACTCACCTACACACAGCCATGCAAAATAAAAATACATGTTACGATTTCTTTAGGGTTGGACAATATGAATTGCGAAGGGAAGGGTAGACGGAGAAGGTGAAGATATTTGTGGCCTAGTGAGCCAAGTGAGTAGCTATTGGTGGGGATACGAAGAACTCTGAACATACAATCCTATGCCACTGGACTTCATACTTGCACAACATCACGACGCTGAATCTATCCAACCAACTCAGATTCAGGGTCCTGTTCACTTTCGACATGCTCGAACATTACCATTACACATTCTTGCCAGACCTATCCATCTTCACGCTCTTCATCATCACCAACGACCGCTAAATCCCCCTGTCTTCGTCACCGCTCCTCATGTCCTCGCTTGTCGCTTCGGACTCCATCTCCGCCCTTGGAATTAATCGCGATGACCTCCTCTCCGCCGGCCGCCTCTTCCGCCACGTTGGGCTGCGTATCTGGATGCTGCGGAAACTCCCATGCGCGCAACTTTGTTGGCGATAGAAGCAATAGCTGAAGACGACCTTTTCTGAAATACGATGACGAGACAGCAGTGATAATTTTGGGATCGAGGTTGGAGATAGCCAAGATCTGTTTGCATCTGGAACCCCGCCCTACGAACCAATCTTCGTCGAAACCTCTGCGCGCTACATGCGTCATCTCTCTCCTCCGCCACCTCGTCGCGGGCACCATCGGATCGCGGTATGTAGCCAGAGTGGGAAAGAATGGGCTTTGCCACTACGTGCGATTTTCATCAATTGATAGAATAGATGTGACACGTTGACTGGATGATGGATACCGTGGGAACGTGGACTGTCGAGGGAACGTGGACTACCGAGGAAACATAGGCTGCAGAGCAAACCTTGATCTGCTTTCTTGAGGCAATGTAATGAATTTTTCACTGAGAAATTGACTGAGGTTTATTTGCTCAAATACCATGTGTATTATACAAATTTCTTTAATAGCTAAGCAATAACAAGTCGCGCCGGTAATTGGCCACTGGTCACATGGCAAGTGCCCCTCTAAATGTGACAAAGAATCCCTGAAATTTATGTGTATATGGACATGTGCATATTTATTAATCTGATAGATCCCCCGACTGGGGCGCATCTGACGGACGATCCAAAGAAAACCTGTCAGTCAACCTACTTTCACCCGCTCCCCTTTGCCATCATCAATTCCAATGGCGAAACCCACCTTGGCAATTGTCACGTTGCTCGAAACCGTGGCCCATCTCGCCACGGGTTCACACCTTCCTCCAGTATGGCCAGGCCGCCGTGCCCATCTACGACACTATCATCGTAGGCATTATAGTGGATTTTTCACTGAGAAATTGAATGAGGTTTATTCGCTCAAATGCTATACAAAATTCTTTGATCCTATTCTAATAACTAAATAATAAATCGAGTAGAGCAGGGTCTTGGGTCGTGATGGAGCAGGTCGCGAAATCCGTGTTCTTACAGCACAGACCCGATCGAGACTTCCCGGATCGGAACAATCGTGATATGTACATGTGTATGTTTATTGATCCGATAGAATTCCTAGCGGTGTAGCTAATTCAAAAATTCTTATAATCCTGGCAATGGTGACGTCATCAGTCGTCACGAAAAAACACGTATATAAAAGCGTGTAAATTGACTCTATATGAGACCTTGCCTCGTCGGTTTGCACCCCAGGGTTGGTTTTCTTGGCTTTGCTGATGATTATGTAGGAGTTGCCGGCGTTTCGGTATTCTCCCAACGATACATTTTGGCCAATGACGAGACTTATTTGAGCGGAGAGGCGCTGGCTGTGTTGTGGGTCATTCCGCAGCAGTGAGAATCAAACTTTGAGATTTTTCTCTCAAAGAAAACTTGGAATGGATGATTCAAAATATCACAGGTGCTTCTGGCACCTCTCGCCCAAGAGGTAAGGGTGGGTGACGAAGACCTTTAGCATAATGTGAGGACATTGAATCTGGTCCTGTAATAGGTTTTCTTTGGGTAGAGTTATTCAATAGATTCTTTGGTCTTAGTGGGATAGGATTTCATTCCGACACTGGCAAATGCGATTCGTCTTGGCTTGCCAAGTTTTATGTGCTCATTCAAAAATAAACAAATTTACACAGAAAATAAAGAGAATTCTTCAAACTCCTCAATGGAGCATCGCCTCCCTCACTCTCACAAAGCATGCACGCGATACCATTTTCTTTACATACCACAAACTGCACATAAGCAAATCCATTGCCTAGATTCGTCTTCGAGTCTCGCACGATTCGTACATTCCCGATCTCACCACAGTTTTTGAAGAAGGCCCAGAGTCCTTCTTCCTGCGCATCAAAGGCGAAGTTGCCAACAAAGACGGAACACTTGCGGTCGTGGCTCTGGATAGGCGCAGGTGTCAAAAAGGGAATATCATTCCGGTCGCCGGTCGCCAGATTGCCATTTTGGGAAAGGAAGGCCATCACCCACCTTTTTTTCCTGAGCCGATCCGTACGCGCGTCCCAGACATGAAACACGATACCGCAGCGTTTTCTTACCTTGAGATTAGTCGCCCTATCTATCCTCAGATGTTTCTCCAAAAACGACTTGCCGTAGCACAAGTGATAGTAGTCAGCCACAAACTTGTTCGGAGTGTAGAAGCAATTTTTTATCGGTACTTTCCATTCCGTGGTTTTATGTCCAAACGGATGGTTGGAGTCAGACTCAGACAGGATTGAGGCCTCCTTGGTTATCGCAGGAGACAATAACGTCCTTGCAGACCCGGATGTTTCTGTATGTGGGGAGGCGGCTCGGGATTGACATTGTAGAGATGGATGGACGTCGCTGTGCCAGCGGCAATGTATGCTTGATGGAGTCATTTGGGAGAGGATATCTATAGTATCTCAGGACGAAAAGGAAGAAGGCAATACAATATGAAAAGAAGAAGAGCACAAAGTAGGACAAGGCAGTACAAAAAGAACATAGAGCAATACTCGGTAAGACGTGTACATTGGCCACCAATAGCCAAGAAGGACCGCTAGCCATCATCATTGAACAGTATAGTAGTGAAAAGGCGAAGATCAATTGTTATGCACGGCCAACACATTTTTGAAAATGCGCAAATCCTTAAAAATAAATCGCTTCTAATTCACAAGAATCTATCATGCAGCCGTGAGATTCGAGACGCCTTCGGTGTTCGTTGATAGACTGCACATCCGAGACTTGTGTTTAACCAGCGTCATACAAACGCCACCTCCAGCTTCCATGCCGATAGCGGTTGCTTCGACGAGCAAGCTGTTCAGCGCGCGCGCGCTATGACTTCGACCAGGCCGCCGAAGTCGGATACGCACACCCCCATCATCACTTATACAACCCTTGCATGTCTCCCAATTCTTGCGAAGTAAAAGAAATCCACTTTTATACAGCATACATCGCGCTACCCGGGCATCTATGTGGTACACACATCATACCTATCCGCCTTGCCTCAAGTCTATTTGGGAGGTGTGGTGTGAACGTGTTAAGGGAGAGAAGGAAGATGAAAAGGTGGGGTGCGATCCAGTGCCACAAAAGTCTAATAATCTAGTCGGCGTAGAGAAGAGAAGGATGATTTGCGAGAGAGAGAGAGAGAGAGAGAGAGAGAGAGAGAGAGAGAGAGAGGGATGGATCATAGAGAGAGACGTCGACTAGGCCAGGAGCCAGGAAAACAAAAAGGTGATTCGAGGATTGGAAAAACCACAGGCAGGCGCACCTGTGAAAGAAAAACAAGAGGTGAAAGATATAAAGAAATGACAGAAAATGACGTTGTGATGAAGAAGACAAAAGGCGCAAAGATTTCTATGATTGCAAGCTTTACAAAAAGAGCGGGTACTAGGCGCAAGGAAATTGAAAGTAAAAGGGGCATATAGTCAATAACAAAAAAATAAAATAACAAAATGCGACAGAGGGGACGGCATGGCACCGTCTACCTGCGCATAATTACAGCGACACATAAATATGTGTACAAGAAGGTAAAGGTGTCAAAGCAAATAAAGCATCAGAATGGCGAGGAGGGAAAAACGGGAAAAATAAAAGCAAGCTTGACACCTAGGGGTAAGAAAAGACAAAAAGAGAGATTCCTGTCTCAAAAGGCAATGGAGGGTTTAATAATGAAGAAAGAGAAGAAATGTACAAGAAGAGGGTAGAAAGGCGACAGGGTGACGGAGGTGTGACAGGAATTATTGGTGAAATGATACAAAATAAAAGAAAATAAAAAAAAAAGGCAGATGAGGAAAATCAAAGCAAATAACGCGCAAAAGAAAGAAATAGAATACAGTAAGGGGTGTTACCTCCTCCGACCCCTCGAACAGCAAGATTAACAAGAAGCGAAAGCAAATATGAAGTAAAAAATAAAACAAAACAGGTGTATACAAGCACCTTCGCAAAACGTCTATGATTAAAAGCAAAACCGCAAGCATTAAGAGTCCAGAGCAAACTGAAAAGTCAACGCGTAAAAAGCAAAATAAAAAAACGATTCGATACGGCGCCAAGTCCAAAAGAACCCTCCCAAAAAAGGGGAAAATAAAAGTCTAGATGCATCTGCCGGTCTTCAAAAGTTCAACGCCTGTACAATTGGGATCGGGGGATTAATTAACCCACAACCCATGCGTGACCAAGTACTTCTTCCATCCTCAACCTTTTCTCGGCATCCCTCGCCAGCATCTTCCTTAGCAGGTCTCTCAGTCTACGATCCACGGCTCCGACCTTCTTTCCCTTCCCTCCGATTCTGACGCCACACGTGCCGGCTTTCTTCGCCTTGGCCTCCTCGGCTTCATCCTCGGCCCCATCCGCGACGGCTTTCCGCCTGCCACGCCTGCCAGCCTTGGGGGTCTTTGTCACACCGGTGGTGTAATCTGACTCGAGGGCGTAGCATTCAGCGGGCAGTTCGCCAAAGACCATGGTGTGGAGCAGGAGCCCAAGAGCCCAGACGTCAGCCTCGAACCCGCCAAAGCCGGAGTACTGCGGGGTGGCGCCGGATGGCAAGGCGGGGACCGCGGCGCTTGTCTCACCGGCGGCCTGCTGCTGGAGCTGGTGCTGCTGCTGCTGCTGGCGGAACCAGGCTTTAAGGCGGACGTTGTGGTGCATCTCCGGTGGGGTCATGACGGTTGTGCCGTAGAGCGCGTAGGGGTGATTCCGGTTCCCCTGCGGGTTGAGCACGTCTGTCTCGAGGAAGCCGCCATTCTTGCCGCTGATGGCGTAGGGACATTCTGGAACATCACAGAGGACGAGCTTGGAAGGGCAGACGACGGTGGGATTGCTCTCGCGGGGCACCCAGCGAGTATGGCCAAAGTCGCATAGGCGGGCGAGGACGCGGCCGCCGTTGACAACTTCGACGAGGGCATTCTCGTCCTTGATGTCGCCGTGGACGAAGCCGCGGGCGTGCATGTACTGCAGGCCGAGGGCGAGCTGGGTGAAAACGGGCTTAACAATATCCAGCGGGAGGCCGCCGACGGAGGCAGAGTCCGACGAGATGGTGGAGCCGGTGCCACTTTTGTGCTGATCGATGAGGTCGAAGAGGCAGGCATCCATGTAGGGTGCGACGATGACGAAGACACGAGGCACGTGGACGACGAGGTTCTTTTGCGAGGTGACGCCGGCCTTACTCGGGGGTGTGCCCGGGGACGTGGTATCCACCCCGCTGAGCGAGGGAACACACGAGGGCGGGCAGCTGAAGGCGTCCCAGCACGGAAGCACGTTTTCGTGATTCATGGCCGTGAGAGTCGACAGCTCCCGGTGGAATTTGGCGTGCGTGGAGGACGAGGACTCGGCGATGAGCTTGACGGCCACTTTGGCGCCGTCGCGCTTGCGGGTACCGCGGAGGACTAGGCCGCTGGCGCCACTGCCCAGGAACTTGTCGAGATCGTAGCGCTCTTCGGGCTCAAGCTCGCCTGAGACAGAGAAGCGCGAGCAGTGCATGAGCACGGCGAGAAGCAAGTGCTTGTGGTTTTCGAGCTGCTGCGGGGTGAAGGCGTGGAGGGCCTGTTGCTCGGCGTTGGGAATGAGACGCGCGAGCGCGGTCTGGATCTGCGGGGACACGGCGGTGCTTGTCAGCTCAATGGGCGAGGAGGACGAGCTGTGGACAACCGGGTAATTCATTGACACGGCGGAGATCGGGATAGTGGGCGAGGTGGAGTTTTCGTCGTCCGAGGACGTGATGCGGATTGGATGCGTGGACGAGCCAGGGGCGAGATCAATTGACATGCTGGAGGTCCGCGACGTGGACGTGGACGATGACGATGATGACGACGACGACGATGACGTGCTCATGCGGAAACTCGAGCTCGATCCCATGAGGGGAGATGTGGACACGGAGCTGAACGATAAGGCTTGCGGGCGGATATCATTGAGTTTTCGCTTCTTGAGCGGGACCACGGGCGGGAGGGTCTTGATAGCGGCCTGAGCGGACGAAGGCGACGACTCAGCGGATGCATTGTTTCCGTCCCTTTTCCGTTTTTTGAGAGCGGAGCTCTTTGATGGCGGCGATGGTGCGATGAAGGCCGTGGCGGGGGACGAGCCATTGGCGGGACGGACGATAAGCTTGATCCTTGGTACGATGGCCGGTATATGCTGTGCAAAGTCGGCGTTGTTCCCAGCGATGGAGGACGACTGGGAGGAGAGCGGGCCGGTCGGGGCACGGTAGTTGTAGTTATAGCCGGTGGCGGGTAGGATGGCCGCAGCCACGTCGTTCATAGTGGTCGTCGCGGTCGAGACGCTAGCGAGGCTGACTGCTGCGGTGACGGCTTTCCGTTTGGCTACTGCGGCGCTTGTGCTTGTGTTCTTGATCAGCGAGACCGGAATGCGGATGATGTTGCGGTGGGGATTGGACGAGGGCGGGGTGGCAAAGGTTGCGGCTGCCATGGTTTACGATCCGATGGTTGAGTCGATGGTATAGATGGGAGAGCCTCGGGGAATGCTTGACGAGGTTCTGTGGGGGTGTGCAGATATTAGGAAGAAGACGAAGGAATCAAAAGTCTTCGAGTAATACCGGTAAGGAAGAGAGACCGTAAGGAAGAATCTCCGAAATTAAATATCAAGGCCGATGCTCGATGTGAGATAGCACCGTCGATTTCCCGAATGGGGGCAAGGTAAGATGGGCGGATGAAGATCTACGCGCGAAAAAATGGTGTACGAAACACAGAAACGATGTGCGTACTCGGACCGCAAAGAACTTGCGGTAACAGATAAAGGTAACCAGAGTGGGGGGTTTTGGAGTCTCGGTAGGAGTGATAAGGGGAAGCGAACAGAGGGACAAGTAGGGGCCTTGTTCAGATGAGCAGAGTAGAAAAAAGAAAAAGAAAAAAGAAAAGGAAAACCACTCGATATGTGAGCGTGGTAGAGAAGAGGTGAACGGAGAAGTCGTTCAGTCGAGGTAAAGGTTGGGTAGAGAAGTGTGGGGTGGGCTGTGTTGTAGACAGCTCTCGTCGGAATGGGTGACAGGTGACAGTAGTGATGAAGGAGGAGAGTTCCTCTTGACAAAAAGTTTATGGGGGGAGGGGGGGGCGGAAAATGTGGTAGAGGAGGATAAACAGTCAAGGGCGCTATGGTGTGATATCAGGTGGTGATAGAGGCTGACGTCTTGTGATTGCGGAGAGTGAGTGCGAGCAAGGCTGGATTGCAGAACACAAGCGGTCAACCACGAATGAGTTAAGTGAATGGGTGTGCGAGATTTGGAGG
>RBNI01002307.1:0-18906 GCA_003990745.1 Jimgerdemannia flammicorona | reverse complement strand
AAAAAGCTAAGCTACCAACCAACAGTAAGCCAATATGACTATACTAAACTAAAATGTCTTATAGTTATATAGACAGTTACTCTGTTCAAACACTATCTTATTAGAAAAAAGTTTACTCTAATAACTAATTATACTGCTCTAAAATAGCTATTCAACTATAAGAAACCTATTAGAATTATAGTTCACTGAATTCATATTCTATAGAATTATAAAATCACCATCATTTATAAAGCAAGAAAGCTTACAATAATTATTATGTTTTTTTTTACTAACTCTAATAAACTAGAAGAAGAATATATTAAGGAATTATACTCTAAGAAAGCTCTCATAACTATCAAAGTATAAAAAGACCTCATCTGACAAAACTCCATAAAATCCATCAGAGATAGATAAATATAGAAGAGAAGCTTCAAATAATATATTAACATTAACCCAATCTCAGAACACAAGTCTAAGATATACTTAAAAAATGTGGCACCTATCAGAAGTATTAAGAAAAGAAGTACTACTAAGTACTATTATAACTAATTATACTACTAGAAAATATTTTTGATAGATAGAGACTAGATGTTATTAGACCTCTACTAGTTATACTTAAAAGGAATAAATATATTCTAATATTTATAAATTATCTAACTGAATAGCCTAAAGATTTTCTAATAAAAATTACTAATATCTTGACAATTGTTAGACTCCTCCATAGTCTTACACTCAGATATATATAGACTCTTGAAGAACTTATTTCTGATTAAGATATTGAATTTATAAATAATATAATTATATATAAGTTATATCTGAATTCATAAGATCTATCTCAAATAAACTATATCATACTAACTTCAAACCAATGATATGACAGAACAAATGAACCAGACTATTAAGAAAAAACTTATCTGAGTTAATTCTATCAACTAAGATCTCTACTTACCTAAGATTTAATGAGAAATCCAAATACCCCTGCTATCTCTAATTAACAAAAGCTATTTGAGATGATATTTATTAAAGAAACTAGAACTGCTAATTATAAAAATCTCAGAGATCACTTCAAAAAGACTAAATAATTATATAATCAAGCCCAAGCTCAGATAATAAAGACTCAGAAAAGATAAAAGAATATTATGACCAAAGTAAAAAAATGATTAGAGATCAAGTACTAGTCTAGAGAAGTATAATTGAAACAAACTTTGCTATCAAACTAGAGTTCAAATAAGCAAGACTTCATCTTGTATATAATATTAGAGAAATAAGTATCTATAAGAAATATAGATAGATATACCCTAAGGACTCTAATATATATCAATTACTTCAAAATATAACTAACTTCTATATAATGATCTAGAGGATAGGTCAGTATCTCAAAAATCTTGTTCTCAGTTTCTTTCAAGCTTTGCTAATTCCCCTATCTCAGTTTAGAGAAATAGTTGCAACTATAGCCAATTAATTTAAGTTCATTAAGAGAACCTCACTATAGTCTAGTAACTTCTTGAAATCTACTAGCTATAGACATTCTATACTATTGAAAAATAACTATAAGACCTCTCAATCCCTGAGTATATCTATAATAGATACCTCTCAGGTCTCATCTAAAGGAATTCTATTACAGTAGATAGACTCTATACTATCTATAAGAAAAATGCAGAAGTATTAATTTAGACCCAATTTCACCAT
Source organism: Jimgerdemannia flammicorona (assembly GCA_003990745.1). NCBI lineage: Eukaryota > Fungi > Mucoromycota > Endogonomycetes > Endogonales > Endogonaceae > Jimgerdemannia > Jimgerdemannia flammicorona. Next base: position 17,238 of record RBNI01002307.1, on the reverse strand, counting down.
AAAGATATCTAAAGAATGACCCCTACTATCTATCTGAGTATCATCTATCATATTGAGATACTATTTCTCAAAGATGAAGAGAAGTTCTTAGAATAGAGTAGATTCAAAACTGAAGAAAATAATAGAATAGAAGCTAATGTAGAAGTTATTTACTCATATTGAAATAATGACTAAAGGATAGTCTAGAACAGACTATTCTTTAGTAGAGGCTGATATGATAAGTTAGTAGAAAAACATACTAAGTTACTATCTAATTAGTTAGCCATATACTATATCAATTATTCTAAGTAACCAGAACTACCCTACTGTTCTATCTTATATATATAAATAACTCAGATAACTAAATAAGATTATAAAGTATTTCTAACTAGTATACTATATTAGAATTTGAGATTAATATTCCTAGCTAATATACTATATCTGAATTTGAGATTTATATTCTGAACAGAAATAGCTAAATATTATCAAAAATAGTCATCTATAGTTAGCTATATAGCAATCAGATATGTAGTAACCATAAATATATAAAATATCTCAGAAATGTAAGTGAATAAACCTTAGTCCAAAAAGTTCCAAAGTATAAGACAATTCTGCCTAATATACTTTAAAAGATATATCTATTAAAAGTTACTTAATTCAGAAAGAATTGCAATACTTAGGAGAAATATCTACTCTATAATTACTACTTTGGAGATTTTGAGCCTTATCTTATTCTCACTCTAGTCAACTTTCTGATACAAAGAAAAAAGTCTACTACTCAAAGCTAGTCTAGAATAAGACATACCTTTGCAGTCAATCTATTTATATAAATGAAGCAGTCTTTGATATAATTTTGCTCAAGAAAAGTCCACTAAAAAGCCCAATGATTCAGAAAGAATCTGCATCATTAAAATAATTCACCAATTCAGGAATAATCTATATCATCCAAATAATCTACTTATTCAGAAAGAATCTGTACCATCTACTATATTTAAGAAATCCACTTTATTTAAGAAATCTGCTAAAATCACCCATATTATACCAGACTGCCTAATTAGAAAACTTGTAGAAATTGTCTACATTATGCAAAACAGAGAACTTGCATCTATTTTCAAGAGAAACTATTGAATGTTTTATTGCTTTTAATAAAGTAACTAGAAGCTTAAGCCAATTTACATAACAGCCCCAACTCTGTAATTTGCTTTGCCTCTATTGAGCTGGTACATTACAGTATATTCTCATTGTAACATAGTTGACATCATATGGGTATAATGTAGTTGACATTATGCAGATAAAGCATAGATTGACATTATAACAAAATATTGACCAAATGGATGTAATATTGCTGAGGAGAGGGATCAGATTATCAGATATGAAACCAAATGATTCAATGGTTTAGTATGGGGAATTGGATGAGAAATACATTTCGCCACTTGTCATCAATTGCTAATTGCTGTCACTTGCCTCAGTCGGTTCAAATCCCCTATTTATCCTTGATTGGCGATACACCGGATTCACGATGACGCTGTTGACAAGGTTTAAAATAATGATAACGAACTCAACCAATACTTTATTGATTGGGAATCGTACTTTGTGTAGCTCACTTTCACACAATATAGATCAAAAAGAAACTTCGTTTGGAAGAGCTCAAGGAATAGCTATTCATAAAAGTAAACAAATACAATTGTGGTAGTTGTTTCTTCAATTTAAAATTCATAGTAATTTTGCTCTTACGATTCGTCTTCCGAGTTAAGGCTTTCAATAACGCCGCGTCCCTTTAATATCCTTATGCGCTCCTGGATACGGAGCCAGCCACGGTAGTTGGGGAGGAATTGCGGGATCGTGGAAAGTCTGGAGCCGTGGTGATTGTAGGCGTCCACCAGGATTTTATCCTCTTATAATGCAAAAAATAAATAAATATATGACATGATGAAGTCTCAGTAGCTATCGGCGAATATTGTATATCGTATATATCAAAAGTTGCTTGTGTCAGGATTTTCAATCGTTCAAACAACACCACATACCTTCTGCTGTCCAAGGGACCTTCACCACCCTTGGATCCAAATCCCGTTCGTAGCGATATCTACACTGCCCCGGCACACGTTTGACACCAGTCACTTTGCTAACTTCCGAAGCAATGAACCGCCAGGCTCTTGGATGGAGCTTGAATGCATCGAGAATAGCCTTGTCTTCTTCATGGGTAAAGGGACCTGGTGGATAACGACGAATGGGTATGATATTTCTCATAAAAGGAAAAAAAAAAGGATGCAATGAAGAGACTCCATACATTACCTTTCTTTTTCGACTGGGTGATATTATGGTACTTATACCAACACTGCCATGAGTTTCTTGTCCCAACTCTCTGAGCGACGGCTTGCGAAGTTAATTTGTCATTCTGGATGGCGTCAAATAGCCTCGTTTCCTCCTCTGGGAGCCAGGTGCCAAGCCTCCGGCGCGGATTTCCTTTAACGGTCCAATGATTGGCCAACTGAGTAGGTGCTCGATTTGGAAAGTGGCTACTGGCGAGAAACTTCCAGCGACTACCGTATTCGGCCACCTTCTCCCGCAGGAGATTGGTTTCCTCCTCAGTCCAAGCGAGGGATCTGTCATGAATAGGTTTCGGATCATTCGTGAGTCTAGCGAAGCGCGAAGAACAGGCGCTAGGGGTGCGGCCCGGGAAGGATAGGGCAATAACCCGCCAGCTTCTGCCGTATTTCACGCGGGCTTCTCTGAGCATGAGGTCTTCTTCATTGGACCAAGATTTGCGGAATGAGTATCCCGGGACTGAAGGGCGAGCGGAGACTGTGAGGAAGCGGAATTGTGTCAAGGATTGCTTTATGAAAAGGAACATAGCGAGGTCCAAGAGTATGTGGCGTGTGGCTTAGACTAGTCGTCGAAATAATCTTGTGGAACGATGACGTAGACAGTTTGCGCAAGACTTCCAGTTCTATGCGTGCCCTGAGCTTACATGCGGCTTTATTACGTAAAATTAAAGTTAGTTAGGAAAAAAATACTGCGTAAATAGTGGATGTTAGCTGAGGATACTAAAGGCACGATTTGAAAACTTGTCATGTTGGAATTCACGCATTCAGACAATGAACAAGTTATACAAGGAATTCGCGTAACATGTCACTTTGCAGGCTCACCAGGTTGCTCAAAGACGCTTTATTTGAGGAATACACTAGCAAAAGCTTCGAGATAGATCCGACTTCTCGAAGTTGCATACCAATCAATCACTTCACTAATTCGTGGGTAGAGATTTCGTCATTCGACCTCATATATCAATGTATCCTTCAACATAAATTAAATAGAAAATCTGGTTCGAGGCTGCATGATGAAAGGCGAACGAAAACAGTGGCCAAGCTGTAAACCCTTACCTTACGATATCACTTTAATACATGGTTAGTATGCGACGGTCCTCCCTTTGACTTCTAAATAATAAAATACAATAGGGGGAAATAGGAGAGGGAGCTCTAACTGGATCTGTAATATCAATACATTTTCGGATTCTGCTCCGGCCGCGGTTTCGATTTCATGTTGCGGCTTATTCCTGGCGGCTTAGCAGTTGAGGAATCTAGAAAAAAATTTAGCTCCCACGTTGTTGACACTGTCTGCCGGAATTTGTTACCATTTCAATCATCGCCTTGTTGGAAAAAACTCAGAGGATATCTTGTCATTTACCCAATACGTACAATGTCATAGTAGGATAAACCTTGTCAGGAAGAATACGTACAATGTCATAGTATGATACACCTTGTCAGGAAGATTGGCCCAGGCCATCACGTAATTGAATCCATTGCCCAAGGGAATAGGTATGATTGTTTAGACTCGGATGGGATGCTATACAACTCTCAAATTGTGCGAATTCCTCTCTAATCGTCTAGGTGACCTTTTACAGGACCAGGGGACGAACAAAGTCGACTTCCCCAACATCCAGGGGAACCACGAAGAACGCCAACAATAGCTGGGCAAGCACCGTAAGCATTCAGAGGACACAGGCTCAGGGTTTATTGTGAGAAAACTCGCGAAGAACTACCAGTCCCGAGCGCGAGCCCAAGCTTACCACCACGAGTTGTGAATAACCTCTAACTATCACCCTCCCCCCCCTTCTTTCCCTTGTCACGTCGACAAAGAAAATGGAAGTCTTCTGGCGTTTACAGTCAAAGAGGAGTCGGATGTGGATATTGTGATTTTGGGAGGTGCCAGACGATACCAAAGGAGACGGGGAAGTCGAGAAGCATAGTGGAAGTGGCGACGAAGTAAAATTGGACATTGTGTACATGGGGAAAAAGATACGCAACCACGACGATTCCCATCACGTCTCTGGGCCGTATTAGTAATTTTCCCAGCAGCTTATCCGCACTCTATCTCTTCCCACTTCCCACCACACGCGAGCGACCGACCCCACAACTGCCCACCCACCCGCAACCTACATATCTCAACCCCGAAGTCGGAAGTGTACATGTATGATGTGGCATATCGAATTGGATATATACAAATCAATGTGAATCGGGTTAAAGTAGAACCTCCATTTGCATAATGTGTCATCAGTCATCTTCTCGAAACCTACATTTGTGCCAAGTGTTCGACCTACTATACTAAATTGGAATAAATTTATTTTTACAAATTGTAGGGGTGGTGATATATTGTCAAGGGTGGCTAAAGGTAGTGCGTCGTGGACAGGTAGATTGCCGCGAGTGCCGCGTATAGCAAATACAAAAAAATACGCTAGCCATCGATTGAAAGGGGTCGGAATGGATAAATAAAAAGGCGAGATGTTCTAGACTGTCCTCTACAATTAGCTTGTAGAATCCTAATTGTTAATAAATAACATTTATCGTTTAGTATTCCTAGAAATTGATAATCTGCACTTATTTTTGCAGTTGGTAAATGAATTTTCATTCCTTATTTAGTTTGGTTAGTCCATATATATCATGGATACAACACAATTTATATCACTCTACAACCTATAGAGTGGCTGTGGCCCACACACGGAAACGTCCATCTACTGATAGGACTTTTCGCATATCACATCAATTTTCCAGATAGCTAAGTGAGACATACCAATTACACTTACCAGTGTGAGAAGGAACAGTATCCGTGGACACTATATCCAGCGGATGGGTGATGAAGAGCCTCCGACCAATGTCTGAAGAAATATGGCAATCTGAACAATCTTGCTGAGCTCTATAAATGTAAGAAAAAGTAAGGTGATGCTCTTTTCTCTGCTACCATACTGGTTATAAGGTATTAGTAGACTATCTTGGTCTCTTTTCTCCTAACTCTACACCCTCAACCTCAGTGTAGTTTGCTGTACCTATTAAAGAGCAGTGGGAGAGAGTCAATAATGATGAGTTATCTCTTTATTAATATTGAATTAGTGCTTTCTTTACTTTTTGCAGTTTCTGATACCTCTGACTATATCTGAGATATATCTATTTTAGTATAAATTCTTCTTCCTTTTGCTATTATTAATAAGATATCATTTCACTATATTACAGACTATATAGAGAGTTGATTGCTCTTGAGCATCAAGTATCAGTGAAGATTCCAGAAGGTCTTCAGTGCCTATAGTGAGTCCTCTAAGCTTTGGTGAGCTTTTTGGTAAGTGTGCTGATATAGGTAACTATTTTTTAGATAGAGTTGGAATAGAAGGGGAGATGGCCATCACAGATAGAAAGAAGAGTGATTATGATAGACAAGTTAAGTATCAGACTAGTGATAGTTATCAGAGTTATTGTGAGTATTATATCAGTGGGGCCTTCTGATTAGTACTAAGTAGTTAAGTGGTAAGTATTACTCTCAGTAGCTCTTGGCAATATATGAGGTTAGAATTCAGTTACTTAAAGTTGTTGAGAGGTCTGAGGCTATTTAGTTCAGATATTTAGACTATACTCAACTAGAACTGAGAGCTAATATAGTGATATAATTGAAACCTATAGTCTTAAGTAGTGAGATATTGGGGATCTCCTTCTATCTTATATATAAGTTCTTTACTCACTTTATTAGAGAGAATCAGACCCTACTTACTATTCAGTATCTTTTGAGAGATTTTTTCTTTATCTGTTACTTTATTTAGAGTAGCCAGGACTTTGTTATTTGGCTCTAGTTTTGTCTTATATATATATTAGAAATTTGGACATATATCTTTGATTATTGATAAATAGTTGTTTTCCATCTAGTAGTAGAAAGAGCATAGTATATAGAATGAGATATAGACTAATATAAGCTCTACTATATCTGATTAGAGTTGCTAGCTAATAGCAAGTCTAGATTAATGGGGATATAGTATTTGAGATAGGGGTGGAAGAGAGTTTTGGCTTATATAGTCTAGATTTCCTTTCAATAAAATTCTATAAAGACTTAATTCTATTAAAAAAAAATAAAATAAAATAAAATAAAAAGTAAAGTAAGTATTCTAATATAGACTAGTGAAGGTATTATAATTCTAGTAAGATTTTCAAGTAAAATTAGATCAAATAATTCTTCATCATCTGTAGCTACTTTAGAGACTTGAAATTGCTAGTGATATAATTAATAGTATTATAGTCAATGCTGAGGTTCTTAAGGGGAACATCCTCAGGATCTCAAGATCTGTAATATTATTCTGGCAGTACTGACTAATTAGTTTGATAAAAGCTTGTTAGAAAGAGGCATTAATGATAATGACAAAATAGTTTTGTCAAATTAGCTGACTAATATATAGATATTATTCTTAATAAGAGAAATTATATATATCATAAATAATAGATATGGAGCTCAGTCACTATGATTAAGTATATTAATCAATCTGAGAGTATCTTTAGTTAGTTGTTATATATATACAATAGTTTTATACTTTTTTACTTATATTGTGAATATTAGATTTAGGATCTAAGAGGGGATCTCATTCTGAACTGAAGATATAGATGTTTGACTCTAACTTACTGAGAGAGAGGCCACTGAGAAGACTCAGGATTGGCCTTCAGTATTAATATAAAGTACTTTAATATCTGTAAAGTAATGAGAGTAAAGAGAAATATAGAGAAGAAAGAGAATTTATTAAAGATACTAAAGAAGCTCAGTAAGATAGTAAAGTATCAAGTGATAGCTTAGAGAATATATGAGACTTTGATATATCTAGAGATTGTTAATAGAAAATATCTTTGAGTAGATAAGATATTATAGGAGAAGATATAAGGAAGGAAGCGGCAGAGGTGTCTGCTAATAGATTTAAAGGAGAAGTTATCAGCTTATATTGGAGAGGGCTTCAGAAAAGTACTGATAAGTAATTGGACTATAGCTAGAGTAGAGCAGAAGGAGGAGAGTATAGTAGAGAGTAGAGAGGTGAGAGATTAGAGATTTTATAATAATAGTATACTTGGGGTCTGAGAGGAGAACTAGTTATATCTAATGCTCTAGTAAGAATAGCTAGAGAGGATGTAGAGATAAGAGGTACCCATAGAGTTTGGTTTGGAATACCTAATGTAACAAAGAGAGGGCAGATAGTTGGGATCACCAAGATAAGTTGTAGGATATTCTGGAGGAAGAGTAGAATGAGACTATAAGTACTAATACTGATACTACTATACTGAGAGAGGAGAGACCAGTGACCCCAGATGGGAAAAATATCAGTAATATATACTAGATGAGTACAATGATGAATAATTTAGCAGCAGAGAAGTTGGGGGAGATGGATCTGAGGATTATCAAAGAGGAGCACTGGGAGAGAATTTTGTAGAATAATGAAGTTGTAGAGACTCTAAAGGTTAAGATATTGGCTATATTTTAGAAAGAAGAAGGTTATAATGATAATGTGATGAAAGTGTCAGAATTGGCTATAGCTACTGAGGAATATATTGTCTTTTAATAGAAATAATGATATGGATTACAATATTGACAGGAGGTATATACTGAGTATAAGGAGAAGATGGAGACCAAGAATGATAAGATGATGGCTGAGATTATAGCTATATTGAAGACTAGAAAGGTTGAGAAGAAGGAGATTATTATAGAATATAGACTGAATTTGACTTGAGAGGAGGTGAGTGTAGAACTGTAAAGAGATTAAGATTGCTATATAATATTTTTCTCTAATAAATAGTATAACTAATATTTTATCACAAAATATAAATAGACTGAGAGGTACTAGAAGATATCAAAAACATTTTTGCTTAGCTTATGGGATTGGAGGTGGACCTCTTTCTATTGCAGAATATGTGCTAGAAGAAAGATTTGAATAGATAGAAGTAGATAAGAGAATGGAGCAGTATAGTTATTTGAAAGAACAAGGTTGTAATTCTGATATAAAGTAGTAGAGAAGAACTTTATGAGGTAGGAAGATAGGGAGACCACTTAGTTTAGAGAGAGAAGTATAGATCTGAATGAGAGATGGTAGTTGTTAGCTCTTATTACTGTCCAGCAGTTAGGAGTATTTAAGTAGAATAGATGAATAGACTTCTGAAGTTTGGTATGCTTACTGAGACTGATATAGATGTACTTATTGGAGACTTCAATATGGTGCAAAATATGCTGTTAGATAGAACTAATAGAGAGAGGGGTGCTGAGAGTTACAGTAGTAATCTGAATATTAGAGAGAAAGTAAAATAGCTAAGTTCTTTGATAGGTACTGATATAGTAATATGGGGTAATAAGAGGGTTTATACTCATTGAGTAAATAGACTTAGAATAATGATTGACTGGATACTGACTACTGGAATTTAAATATTAAGATAGAGTTGAAGATTGAGTAGTACTTATAATTAGATCATTGGAGACTATTGAAGTACAGTCAGTTTGGAAGGAGTAGAGATGGACTTGAATATTGGTATCTCAATTTCTCCTTACTAACAGAGCAGGGGTTGTGAATGACTTGGGTAGAAGACATCAGTTTACAGATTATTGGTAGAAATTATAAAAGGTCTCCTGTGGGAGTCTGCTTAATAAAGTTGAAGAAGCTGCTAGAATTTATTGGGGTAAGGCTGGCAGATCCATAGGGATATAGTAGTAATAGAGGATAAGGTGGGCTTTTAGTCAGATAGAGAGATTATAGTTGAAATGGGCAGAATTTTTGGTCCAGGAGGCTGTGGAGAATTAGAGGCTGGAAGAACCTCAGATAGAGATAGCAGAGTTGAGAAAGGTGTTCAGAGAAGAGAGGGAGGCTCAAGTATAGAGTATGGTGGTTTGGTTGAGATAACAGAGTCTTAAGGAGGGCAAGAGGTCTTCTAAGTATCTGACAAGACTTCTTTAGATGAGAAGAGTGCTAGAGTAGTTGAATGGAGTAATTTATGAGGAAGATACTCTTGTGAGTAGAATGTAGCAGATCTTGGATTCTCTGAAGGATAGGTGAGGAGGTCTGTAGAGTGAGAATAAAGGGGGTATAGATGAAGAGGCTATAGAATACTTCCTAGAGAATTGGTATCCTCTATAAGTAGATAATCTCAAGGACCTAATTCTGTTAGTTCAGAAGGATGAAATTTTGAGTATCTTGTTGGCTACCAAATTGAGTATATCTTCTGGTGAGGATGGCCTACTCTGGGACTTTTGAAAGAAGATAGTAGAAGTTCTAGAGATATTGGAGAAGATAGTAGTACTTTGTAACTTTATTAGAGAGTGAGTCAGAATTCAGAATCTTGGTCTGATTATATCACTATTTAAGGATAAGAGTAGGAGAGAGGATTGGAAGAATTGGTGACTGATTATACTTCTGGATATAAATAGAAAGCTAGTCATTAAGGTGATTATTATATGACTGCAGAGAGTAGTCTAATAGATATTAAACAATAAGCAAAGGAACTTTATTAGAGACAGGCTAATTAGAGATGAGATAGTATAGATACACAGTATGATTGAAGAGATGAGGGCTAATAGACTGGATGGAAGATAGGTCTTAGATCAAGAGAAGACCTATAATTGAGTATAGTATATCTGGCTAGGAAAGGTGTTGGAGAGAATTGGTATACCTCATCAAATTCTGAGTCTCAATGATTAGTCTACTAGGGGATAGCAGAGCAGTACTTATATATAATAACTATTATGAGGTTATACTCTCACTAGAGAGTTGAGTTTTACATAGAGACTACTGAGATTTTTCTAGTAATCTATTAGTAATAGTTGAACTGAGTGATAGTGAGTACTTATAGTATAAGAAATTCTGATAGGGAGTGGTAAAAGGTGCTCACTCTATTGGTTGATATTGGTATAGTGATGAGAGAGAGATACTATAGAGATCTGAAATATAAAGATGGGACAGACTGCTGTTGGATAGTTCTCTACTAATAGACTTTATCATTAGTAATAAAGTAGAGTATCAGAGAGGAGTGGACCAGAATCTGTAGCCTATTGGCTGACAGAAGATAGATATTGATGAGGGGTTAGACTGGGCTAATGTCTAGCCTTAGTGTGCTGAGGTATAGTAGTGACTTCCTTCAAAGCTTTAGATAGTATAGTAGTGTTTCTTGAGAAGAATATAATGTTGAACTTTTGTTCTAGATATTTAGTTGAGGGAGAGTTTTTGATTATGAGAAGTGCTATAATATAGGATAAGAGAAGGGTTTTATACAGATGTCTGAACATTGGCTGGGTGAGAATGAAGAGTTAATAACTTCTGAGAAATAATTAGAGATTACCTGGGAGTAGGGAGATAGAAGGATAGAGAAGGAGGTAGATGAGAGAGCTTGTGAGAATAGTTAGTAGAGTATGTTGGTAATGAGTGGCTCACTCTTGGAGGAACATTGGTAGTCTGAGTGAAGTTGGCTGGACACTGGTAGTATCAGTATCTTTCTCTCCTATAATTTAAGTTTTATAAGCTTTTTATAATACTTTTAATGCAGTTTTTAAATAAAATAGACTAGTAATATATTATCATACAAGAGTTCTGATAGGTGTACTGGATTGGGAAAACCTGGGGCCTTTGACTGACAATATGTTAATATATATAGATATGGCTTAGGGATAGAGTCCTTTGATAGTAGGAGTAGACTGAGAGGGCAGAGCAGGAGTTAGATACCTAGCAGAGATGAAGACAGAGGATTGGTTGGATTATATACAGAGTGGTAAGGCTGAAGGGAGAGAGATAGTGGATACTGAGGAGATGAGAGGATTGCTAGCTAATTGAGTAAATATAGAGACTAATGGGGCTGTAGCTGGGAGTAAAGGTGGGATTACTGATAGTAGTATAACTGGGAATCTGAAAAAAAAATCCAAATATAACTACTGATAGTAGAGCTGTACCAATGGGGCATAGGGCAAAGAGAGACCTGATGGATCATATTATAAGACTAGTAGGAGCTCTATTACTCAAAAAGTTAATCTAGAGTTTATAGTTATATTGTGCTTCTGAGAGCTGGCAGTGATGATGAAGATAGTCCTAGATAGTACTTTTAATAAATCAAAGGTCCAATTCAATTTGAGATTCAAATTGAACTCTATTTTTTGAAATATAATAACTCAATGAAAATTATATTTAAATTTAATAAACTTTAACTTAGTAAATTCCTCTATATAATAGACTAAAGAATATTAAATTTGGAGATATTTTTGTTGAGTTATTATATTTCAAAAAATAGGGTTTGAATCAGATCCTCAATTTGATTTGAATTTGATTTGATTCAAACTTGATTCTAATTGAAAAATTGCTAATTCAATTTGATTTAAATGACTCTCAATTCAATTCAATTCAAATTAATTCAATTCATTTGGAAGTACTAGTTCTGGGGCTAATCTCTAAGCAGATAGCTAGGACAGCCTCATTGAAGTTCTTGCAGAGGCTGAAGGGGGGTGAGGTGGGCTTTGAGAAAGTCAGGCCATTAGAGGAGGCTTTGCAAACTTAGTTGATACTTGGAGAGATAATGATACTGATGGTATACTACTTGAGATGAGACCCCAGAGTAGTTCAGCTAATGATAAAAGATGTGTCCATAGTAATAGCTATTGAGATAAGATAGAGAATAGAGAAGGTGATGATAGAGTATAGTGATGTAATAGATATTAGTTTTCATATCTGAGAGGGAATAATATTTAGAACTAGGAATATAGATGTCTGGCTCAGACTTGCTCGAAAGGAGACTACTTGAAAGACTCATAACTGGCCTTCAGTGATGATGTAGAGAGTATTTGTCTATAAGATAATGAGAGTGAAGAGGAGTGAGAAGGAGGAGAAAAATCTGTTAGAGGCCCTAGAGAAGCTCAGTGAGGTAATAGAGTATAAAGCAGTAGTATGGAAGGAGTATGTAGCTTTAATATATCTAGAAATAGTAAATAGAAAGCATATTCAGATATATAAGATACTGTGAAAGAAGGCTAGGAGAAGAAAGAAGCAGTAAGACTCACTGCTAGAAATGAAGATAAGGCTAGTGACTAGATTGGAGAAGAGCTTGGAGAGATTATAAGAGAGTATCTGAGCTATAGATAGTATAGAGAGATTGATTGAAAGTATAGAAGTGAGCAGAGAAATGAGGGATCAGAGACTCTATAATGATGGTATACTTGAAGTTTGAGAGGAGGAGAAAGTGAGTAAAGTGAGGGCCATAGTATAGATGTGAGAGACTAGCAAAAACACCAAGCTGAAGAGTACTCACTAGGTTTATTTGGGGGTATCTGATATAGTAAAAGAGTGGCAATAAGAAGGAAGAGTTGGTCAATGTTCTGAAGGAGAGATTGGATGAGTCTGCAAGTACTAGAGCAGATATTATAATATTGGGAGAGAGATGGCCTAATACTCCTGGGTATAAGAATATTGGCAATCTATACTAGATATATATAATGATATATAATTTAGTTGCAGAGAAATTGAGTGACATGAACTTAAGGATTGTCAGTAAGAAGTATTGAGAGAGGATTCTGGCCACAGTTAGTGGGGAATATACTGCCTTCTGATAGAAGTAGAGATATGGATTATAGCTTTGACAGAAGGTTGTCTAGAATATAAGGAGAAGTTGGAGGAGAAGAATGATGGAGCATTGGCTAAGCTTCTGATTAGGCTAAAAGCTAAGAGAGTTAAGGATGAGAAGGCTATTGTAGAGCATGGCCTAGACTTAACTTAAGAGAAGATAAGTATTGAGCTTTAAGAAGACTGGGTCTACTATAATATTATTTAATATAAATAGTATAACTAATATTTTCTCAATAAATGTAAATGGTTTGAGGGGCTCTATGAGATGTCAAACTATTTTTTCTTAGCTGAAGAAATTGGAGGCTGATCTCTTTCTTTTGCAGAATGTATACTGGGAGAAAAACTTAGATGGACAGAAGTAGATGAAGAAATAGAGTGGTATAGTACTTTGGAGGAACAAGGTTAGAATGCTAGTATAATGTGGTAAAGGCAAACTTGGTGAAGTTAGGAGCTGGAGTAGTTGATTGGTCTAGAGAGTGTAGTGTAGGCCAGAGTAAGAGCCTATTATTGTTAGCTTATATTATTATCTAGTAGTATAGGTTGATTGTATTGAGTAGTTGAATGGACTTCTTAATTGTAGCATACTGACTAAGATGGGAGTTAATATACTTAAGAATAACTTCAACATAGTCAGAGACATAGCATTGGACAAGACTAATCAGAGGAAGAGAACTGGAGACTATAGTAGAGATCTAGATACTTGGAAGAAAGTAGAGAGGCTCAGCTCCTTGATAGATACTGGCAGGACAATGTGGGGTAACCATAGAGTGGATGCTGATAGCTAATTGTTAGAGGTTAAATATTTGGAAGAGTTTGGAGATTGAGTAGTATCTATAGTCAGACTATTAGAGATTGTTAGAACATGGTCAGTTTGAAGAGAATGAGGATGGGCCTGGATATTAGTGACTTAATTTCTTCTTACTAACTGGAAAGAGATTGTGGAATACTTAAGCAGAAGACATTGAATTAAATATTGCTTATTAGAACTATGAGGGGCTCCTGGTGAGAGTCTATTAGATGAGGTTAAAGGAAGCTACTAGGATATATTAAAGAGAGACTAGTGGGTTTGCTAGGAAGGAGTGGTATAGAAGAGTGAGGTAGACCTCTGATCAGTTGGTCTAGTGGTAGTTGAAATGGTCTATTCTGTTGAGCCAGGAGGTGGTGGATGATTAGAGGCTGATGCAAGTCTAAGATAGTAAAGTTATAGAGAGTATTGAGAGGAGAAGAGAAAATTCATAAAAGGAGATGATAGTTAGGTTGAGATAATATGAGCTTGAGAAGGGTGAGCAGTCTTCTAAGTATATATCTGTCATGGCTTCTTTAGACAAGTAGGGTGAGATAGTAGTGAGATGAGGTTTTGGATGATAAGAATACACTAGTACATGATACTCAGCAGATCTAAAGCTCTCTGAAGAAGAAATAGAGGGGTCTGTAGAGTGAGAAGGAAGGGGGTACTGATACTGAGACTATATAGTACTCTCTGGAGAATTGACAACTTCTCTAGGTAGATGGTCTTAGAGATCTAGTTCTGTCAGTAAAGGAGGTAAAGATTCTGCAGATCCTTATTACTATAAAATTGGACATAGCACTAGTGAGGATGATCTGCTTTAGAACTTTTAGAAGAAGATAGTATAGATCTCTGGAGTGTTGAGAGAAATAATTATACTTTATAATTATATTCTCATATCTAAAGAGTGAGTTAGAGAGGAGAATCTTAGCCTAATGATACTGCTATTCAAGGATAAAGACCAGAGAGAGAATTGAAAGAACTGGTGGCCAATCATACTTCTGGATATAGATAGAAAGCTTTTCACAAAGATGATGGTTATATGGCTGCAGAGGGTGATCCAATTAGTGCTAGGTAAGTAGTAGTGAGATTTTGTTAGAGGCTATCTTATTAGAGATGAGATAGCTTGAGTGCATGATATGATTGAGGGAGTAAGGAATAGTTGGTTAGATGGGAGGTTGGTCTTTCTGGATCAGAAGAAGGCCTATGATTATATTCAGAGAGTTTGGCTAGAAAAGGTACTGAACAAGATTAATATCTCTTAGTAATTTTAGATTTTAATAATTAGTCTTCTGGAGGATAGTTGGTCAGCCCTTATATATAATAATCAATGTGGTATTATATTCTCATTAAGGAGGAGTATTCCTCAGAGAGACTCATTGTTCTCTATTCTATATATGCTATCACTAAAGCCATCAATAGACAGAATTCACTACAAGGTAGCTGGGCTCTCAGTCTTTAGAATAGTGTAGAAGGTTGGGGCCTTTAAAGATGATATAGTAATTAGTCTTGGCTCAGTTACTGATATTGGAGTACTGAGAGAGATGATAAAATAGTATGAGGAGTATTCTGGGACAAAGCTCAACTAGTATAAGAGATAATAGTATTGAAGAATAGATAAGTAGAAAGAGATATTATTGAAACAATTATCTCTGCAAGAAAAGCTATAAGGTATCTTCTTATCTTCATATCATTATATAGATCTATCTTACTCAGAGTTTGGTAGAAGAGTAAGGTGGCTAATTGGGGGATGGTCTTTAGAACTGAGGGGAGGGAGAGACATCATATGTATCTCTCTGATCAGGTAGATATCAATACTGAATATTTACAGGTTACTGAAGCTATGATATCTGACTTATCACTTGAATTTTCTGGCCTAGATAGTGAGGAGATTGCTGAAGTTGGCTAAGAATTAGATCTGGGCTAGAAACTAGTATCAGATTAAATAAGAGATTTTGACAATACTGGTAAATAGAAGAGATATTGGTTTGGTAGACTTCCCTAAGAGGTTGTATTGTCTGAGGGCTTAGTGATTGAGTAGACTGTTGAACTATAAGATAATGGATGAGTACTACTGATATAGAAGATCTGGAAGAGGAGATTTGCTCTGAGGCTCTTTGAATAATTTGCTATCATTAGTTGGACTAGATAACAGTAGGTACTTGTGGTATAAGAGTTCTGGTGGGGAGTAGTTGATAGTGTACATTATATTGAACTATACTAGTAGAGTACTGAGAGAGAGATAGATTAGGGTCTAGTAATATAGAGATAAAATAGATTACTATTAGTAGTTCTCTACTAATAAACTTTGATATTAGTGCTAGAGTAGAATACTAAAGAGAGATGAATCAGAATTTGTAGCCTTTGGGCTGACAGATAGCTGAGATTGGCAAGGAGTAAGACTGGGCAGATATCTGATCCTAGAGTACTAATATGTAGCAGTGGTTTCCTCTGAGATTCTTGATAGTGTAGTGGTATTTATTAAGGAGGAATGTCATACTAAACTTTTAGTCAAGTCACTTGGTATATAGTGGGTACTTCAATTGTGAGAAGTATTATAATATAGGACAGAAATGGGATTTTGTATAGATATTGTAACGTAGCAGATGCTTAACCTTGTAAGTATGTCGAATTTCTGTATCTTGAATTCTTGATCTTCTTTGATTCTGCGGAGTCCTCAGTATGCAGGGGTGGGTGAGTTCGAAGTGTATCTGCCCGCAGGCTTACTAGTTCCTTTACTTTCTCTTTGCTTTGAACTATTTCGATCTGAGGTTTATTCACTCTAAGATACTAGGTTATTTATACAAGTTTGCTAACTATGAGATAGCTATGGAGTTACGTGACTAAGTTATGAGTTATTTAGTAAGTGTTGAGACTTTTCGCCATTGTCTAAATGCTATACTATATCAGGTCATCGATTTTGCAAGTGTCAAAATATTTCAACATTGTCTAAATCGGAGACTTGGCTAACTATAAGGCTATACTATACCTGGAATCGGATTCAGGTACCACGATCAAATGTCTAATTCCTCTGATTCATATTACTAATTTGGATTGACCGTCACAACTTCCTCCTGAATAGGTGATTCGTCCCTGAAATATCCTATTCAAACTCCCAGGCTTCAACGGTTTGTATGGTCTTGTACTGTGCAATTTATTGCATCACGGTTTCCCAATGATGTCACCTAACTCGCTCAAAGTCTGTAGGGGTTATTCCTCAGATATAGGCTAGTGCTGATTCGTCATCCCGAAACAGTTTATGAATTCTCTTGGCAATGGTGATCTGTGAATAAGAGAGCTGACATTCCACAATCCAATCTTCTTTAGTCATTTCCACATTCTGGTTAAGTATCTGTCCGAGCTTGAAGTACTCTTGGAACTCCATTCTATGTTGGTAGGCCTTGAAGTGTGAGATTCGAGAGAGATGGGTCTGGACAATACTTTGGATACTGTCATAACATTCTTCTATAGTCGGGGATTCAGTAGTATGCCATTGTCTCTCAATGGCTCTTTGGGTAGCACTAGTGATCTTGAGTGCTGTTTCAGTACTTCGGTTATTGGCCATGATACTTCTTGAGTCGGTTTCGGTGGATAGTAGTGG
>RBNI01002306.1:0-18908 GCA_003990745.1 Jimgerdemannia flammicorona | reverse complement strand
CGTAATCTAAGCCAGATTGCAATTGAGAACTTATCACGAGCTCAAGAACAACAGTCACAGTATGTTAACCAACATTGCCGAGAAGAAACCTTCGATATTGGAGAAAAAGTTCTATTAGACATCCAAGGATACCGAGTTGACAACCTCAAGTACAGACCATCTATGAAGCTGAACAGCAAGTTCATTGGACCATTTGAAGTCATTTCACAAGTCTCTCCAACCTCCTACAAATTGGTGCTACCAGACACCATTAAGATTCACCCAGTCTTCAATGTCCAACATCTCAAGCGATACAATGACAATGATGATGAACTATTCCCAAACCAAACTACAGAACCACCTGCACCTGTCATTATTAATGACCAGGAAGAATACAAAGTTGAACAAATTCTCAACAAACGTGGCCACAAGAACCACCCTCAGTACCTCATCAAATGGAAAGGTTATCCGATCCATGATGCAACATGGAAACCCAAGACCAATCTCCAGAATGCTACCGACTTAGTTCAGGAATACGATTCCTTGAACAACTGAACACTAAATACTCCTACACCTATCAGTACACAACATATTACTCTCCTGAATACTATAATTATCACGAACCTAATCAAGAACTCAGCAAGACAGAACAAAAGAATACTGATCCTCTGGAAAAAATAGCAAAACTGAAAGCCAGCCTATTCTCCCCATACCACTGGTGGGAAACGAGGCATAGACATTTAAGAAGATTCCTTAGAGGAAATTCTCCAGCAGTGAATGACGTCAGAATCACTTCCGGTGCACGGCATTGAATGCACGACCCTTTAATGTGTGAATCCAATGTGTTAGGCAACTGTACTATGAGCATGCCACTTTCTGAAAAAATGGACTTTACTGGACTTTTGACCTCCTAAATGGTGTAACAACACTAGAACAAAGTTAGAAAGCCCTGACGAGGACGTCGAAAGCTAAGAAGGGGAGAGTTGTAAGCGCACAACCTCCAAGCTATAGAAATCACATGTCACCCTCTTAACAAGCCACTGAAATCGCACGCGACCTCTGAACAAATCTGGAAATCACCTGTGCATCACAAAGCTGAGTCAAACAGAAGTCACAGTGCACAAAGCTGAGTCAATACGAAGTCACGGAATACAAGGTTCACATAAATGGAATCTTACCAATCAAGAACAGATGTATATAAACTGAGCCCTGAGATGTGTTGAAACAGAGAACCAAAACAAATAACAACTACAACTTTCAAATACACAAACATGACCACTGAGATCTATAACTGCATCTATGCTGACATTTGGAATGCCATTGTCAACCAAGCCACACCCCCTCTGCCTCTCATGAATATCCATAGCCTAGCACCCCTCTACTTCGTGGAAGCCCGATGGAATGCCCTGAACATGCTCAACGAGGCCCACCGGATCAGACAAATCTCAAGCTACTACCAGATCGGCCACCTCTTGGAAGATATTGTCGAACACCATCACGATACAGATATTACCCAGATGTCTTAACACCAGAAGCTCATCGCTCGCGAACACCGAGAACTCTTCTATGAGTACAGCACCTTTATTCCCCGCCTCTGAGTTACTACCAGCGAAATGGTTGCTACCCTATCCTACAGCCAAATCAATGACATGATACAAGAACTCAACCACAAGTATCTTGAGTATGTTCGGACTACCGATAGAACCTTCCCACACCCTGATGACCACATCCTGCAAATGCCTCAAGTTGGATATGCTATAAAGGACGTCTACGATATTATCAACTTTGATGAAGACAAAGCAGAAGACAATAATCCCTCTGATGCTGACATGACCTCAAGCTAAGGATCTCTACCAACCCTGATCACACCGCCAACCTTGCCGATGAACTTACAACAGTTTATAACCACATATGAAACTTATTGGGACAATGATCACTGGCACGAATACCAACCTGCATTCACCCCTGATTACTTCAACTACAACGAAGAGACCAGAGAACACAACCTGTACCTTCAGACAACCCTCGAGATTGAACCAACAACTCCACCACCTAAGTATGAGTGACATGAACCACAGCCGCCAGCTAACTACAACCCCACTACTCATAGTGCTGTAACCTATAGAAGGTATGCAGACAGTGAATCTGATGAAAGCAAAGACAATATACCCCTCCTTTGTCCACCAACACCTTATCCAGCATACGAGACAGACGATGCTATCCTGTGGGATGGAGATGAAGTCTCAATGTATTATTACCTCAGCCAACAAGGAGAAGTAATCTGCGAAACACTCTTCCTAGACGACTACTTCTTCAGAGATGATGCAATCGATGGTGATGTCATCGAAGACTACCCAGACAGCGTGTAAACCTATAAATAGATTAGCAGTCATAGTATAGTTAGATTAGCCTTGTACAATGTGACTGTGAACTGACTCAGCAGTCAGACGATCTCTTGACATGTCAGATCACACTTGTACTATGTGACTACATTCGACTCAGCAAAGCACTTAGTGCTACATCCATATCTAGCATATCCCAGATAGCCCCTCACTAGTATAAATACCCCCTCTCCCAGACCTCAGAATCTCAGACCTGAACAATCTGAACACAACTCCTGAGCACTTTCCCACAATATCCCTTCACACAAATACTCCTAGTATAGCAAATCATAAATAGCAAATAAACCTATTTAATAACCCACAAACCACTCTTAAGTAAATCTGCTCCCCGTTAGGTCCCACTCCTAAACCCATCACGAAATTTCCTAATTGGGTATTGTCTGCAGCGATATGCCAATTCAACTAAGCTGGTCTTAGTTTCTTGAACTTCCTGAAATACGGAAAATCCTGAACATCCAGAACAAGTCCGAAAAAGGACTTTGGTTGAGACATCAACCCGATCTAGAAATCAATAAGTGTAGAGGACGTACTCCATACGAAATTGATCTTGACCATAAGAAAACGGTCTTCCAGAATATCCAGAACTTCCAGAAAACCCTTCCAGAACTACGTAACAGTTACTCTAAAAAGCAACCCTCTTACATTCTCTGACAACAGCTTTCGGGATGGAGAACTGAATGTGTTCCAGGGAGATAGTGATATTTCATACTTCTCCAAGGAGTTGAGTTCAGGCTCTATCTGCTACTATAATACTGAGATTGGATGGTCCATCAATGGGCCATTGGAGGGTATCTAGGAATCATTTAGCAATGATACAGACAGCTGCTCCTGTGTCTATGAGGATCTTCACCTTTTGTCCTCTAATATCTCCATGTAGGTAGGTGCTGATATATCTTTTGGCTGCTTGGACAGGGTTGGGAGCTGGTTCTTGCTGTGGGATTGGGACCTGGCCAGTGCTAGACCTAGTTCTTCTTAATAATTTGTTTCGAACTCTGGCTGGTATCAGTTGCAGAAACTACAGGAGAGGGACTTCCATCTTGGCCTCTTGAATCTTCTGCTCAGCTTCATTGTAGATATCTCTAGGCATAGTCTTTGGGGTGTACTTCTTCTTGGGCTTTGGAGCAGTAGGTTCCCATTCTTCTTGTTCCATTTCTTTATCTTCTGGTGGCAACTCATTTGTCTCAGAGACAAAAGGTGAGGGGCTTTGGGGAGGTGTTTCTACCTGCTCCTCTTCATGTTCTTTGTCCTCCTCTTGGCTAATTCTTATGCTGATGTTCCTGGATGGCCTTCCTACAGGTCTCTTCCTCTTCTCTGCTGGGTAGACTGTTTTTCAGGTGGTATCCTTGGTAGGATAAAAGTCTAGGTTACTGTAATCTTCACTGTTGCTTGCTTCCTCGAAATCTTCAACAGGATGGACTTCAGTTTTCTTGTACTGAATGTCATTCCTTCGGTTTGGTGGTTCTGAGTCCTTTCAGTCACTTCTTTTGTTGTCATATTCAGTATCATAGTGTCCAAATTGTCCACAGTGGAAGCATTGGACTTGGGCTCTGTCTTAGACAGAGTACCTTCTTTCTTCTTGCTGGTAATTCCTATTATCTCTTGGTGGATAACCTTGGCTCCTCTGTAGTGGATATCCTCTGTTGTCTTGGTAGCTCCGATTTTCACATGTGGTGAGTTTTTCAATCTGTCCAACCAATCAGTCTAACTTGAAGCTGAGGTCTTGGATTTCACTTCTGTTCTTCTTTTCTTCCTTGGCTGGCCTTCTTTCTTCAGACCTCTCTTGTCCTTGAAGGAGTCCTTGTAGGGCTTTGACCAGGATGTCTTCTTTATCTTCTTTCTTATCATAATCACTTCAGGTAGTTCCTTGTCTGACATCAAAGAATCCTTGGGCTACATTTACTTGCTCTTCAGACCTTCTGATACCTAGGGTGCAGACATGCTGGGCAATGTTTGGGAGAATTCCATTCATGAAGGTCATTGGACCTATAATGTCCTGGTTGGTGGCATTGAACCTGGTAGCATGCATTCTCTTCTGAATTCTTGTGAAGAAGGCTCTGGGTGATTCTCCAAGATTTATCTTCATCTCCATGATAGATTCTTGAGCTTTGTGGTGGGTTTCATTTCCTGCATACTTTTCAATGAGCCAGTGTACCATGGCCACATATTCTAGCTTGTAAGACATTGCTGCTTGTATCTGTCTTGCCAGTTCTGAATTTGGGTTATTTGCTGTTTGGTGGAAAATTCCTCTGGCTGGTTCCCTAAGCTGAGCCTTGTAGATGGCAATTTTTCTTTCATCTGAGAGATTCCTCAAGGCTGCAATTCTTTCAATTCCATCAAAGAATTCTCTGGGGTCTTCCTCCGGATATCCTGCAAAGGTTGGCAATGAGGTGGCCATTTCATTGTCACTTTCTTCTGATTCTGGTTCTGGTTCAGATTCTGATTCTGATTCACTTTCTGAACTGTCACTGGAGATAAGGGTGCTTGGGTATTTTGAGGATAGTGTCCTGGACCTTGGATGAAATGGAGTAAGCCTGGGTATTCTTGTAGGAGCTACTTCTAACTCTGTATGAGGTTGTAGTAAGAGTTCTATTAGAGAGATTGATGGGACTGGTATGGGGTGTCTGGCTGTAAGATCTCAGGCTTGTGTAATAAGATCTTTTAGTTCTTGAACTAGTTCTTCAAAATCTCCAGTAGGGCCTCCTGTGTTGTCTGGTTGATCTGGTTGGGGATTTCGGGCTATACTGCCTTCTGGTTCTAGTTGGGATCCTTCTGATGCTGGGTAGTTGGCAAGTCTTGAGGTGATTACTTCTCTTTCTGTTCAGATACTAGTAATAACTGGTTCTCCTATGGTAGCAGAGATTGGTGTTGGGTCAAATGTATCCAGTTTGACTGTGGGTTCTTTTGAGCTGAAAAGTCACATCAATTTTGAAATCTTCTCAGTTGAGCCCCCAAATGTAATGTTCCTGGCTCAATGGAGGTAAATTACAAAGTTGGAGGTTGATGTAGTGTGGCTTGAGCCCCCAGTTACTTTGTCAAAAAGTAATAAAATATTCTATAATTCCTGAGGTCCTTGGTGTTTAGTAGTATAATAGTCAAAGCTGGATATCTGAGAGTAATTTGTATGTCAATTTCCTAATTGAGATGGTTCTCTGGGTGTAGTGGTGATTTTGTGTGTGAAAGGATTTTCTTCTTGGGTCACCTGGGAATTGGTAGAAATTCGTATATAGTGTGATGATCTTCAAAAGTACACGTGACTGTCTGGTAATTTGGCAGTTCTCCTTATGTGATTTCTGCATGACAATCTCTGTGTAGCACGAGCAGATTCCTTATTTGGGTCAACTGGGAATGCCACAATTTTGTGTAGTGAGGCAATCTCTAAAAGTATGTGATTTCTGGTGGATAACTTGATTTGGCTCACTGGGAATAGTATGGCATAGGTCCTTCTTACTGGAAATAATACTGGCGGTAGATATCTCAATAACTTGAGCTCACTGGGAATAATGAATGATTTTGACAATGGATAACTCAGATAACTTGGATGTCATGGATCCTTCCTAAATCGGCAGCTCTTCTAGGAATATGATGGCATGGATTCTCTTGAATTGGCGGCTTCAACTGGGAATATGGTAGATAACTTGAAAATGGCAGATGATGTGGATAACTCAGATGGCACGGATTCTTTCTGAATCAGTGGCTTCTGGGAAATAACTTGGGTTCTTGGCAAGTTATGTCTAGACTGGCTTCGTTTGCACAAACAGATGACTGCAAAGTTGCATCAAGGGACTGGCTTGTGGCAAGAAGGGCAGGCTCTCTGAGAATGTGACAAATAACTCAAAAGGCAGTGAAGTTCTTCCTTGAACTTGGGTGGCAAATCTTCAGGCTTATCTGGTAAGTAAACAAATAGTTCCAAAGGTGGCAAAGTTCTTCCTTGAACTTGGTGGCAAAATCTTCAAGCTTTGTATTGGAGAGTGGACCAGAGTGGAAAAGGGACCAATGCTCAATCTTTAGAGACTTCTTTGGGATTTGTATTTCAGACTGAGGTTTATTCACTCTTGTCTCTGGGGTAATTTATACAAGTTGATTGCTATCTGGTTACTATGTGGCTAACTATAGATCTGCTACTTATGGCAGGTGTACAGAGTTGGTATGGTGTACAGGACCTGTACAGTGTACAGAGTCTGTATGGTATATAGAGTCTCTATAGGTAAATAGACCCTTTCTGATATGTCTGGCTATTTATACAGTTTTCCACAGCAATGGTTGCTGGTTACTATGCTGTGTGTTCATGTCATCTTGGCTAATTGTTCGCCTCATCTGGTTAAGGTATAATTTGGGTGGTACATCTTGGTTTGTCACAGTATATAAAATCAAATATAATAGTAATAGTGACATAGAGTAATATAATACTTAATTTATAGTAAAGAGGTATTTATAAGAATACAGTATAGACTTTGATGAAGTCTTTTTTCTAATATTCAAGCTTACACTACTTAGAGTATTTCTTTTAATTAGAGTCAAATATGACTATAAAATTTATATAATAGTCATTAAGACAGCCTTCTGAACAGTAATATAGATAAAGAGCTATATATTTGTTAACTATAGAGATACAAACTATATAATGATGAGCAAAAGGAGCTTATATGCAAATTATGAAAAGATCTCTATAGTATTAAATAAGTAGTAAGACTGTAGAATTGAAAAATTGACAAATACCTCTTAGATAATATATTTAAATATTACAAACCTGACCCATATACATATACTCAGTATATATTCTCAGGCATAGTATACCTAGGAATTTGGATTGATGATATTATTCTGGTCATAATGACAAATAAGATTAATGATATAAAGATGATATGATATCTGAATTCAATAACATCCCCTATTATTGAGCTGTGGGATCTCACATATATCTTATGCTCAGGATAAGATTCAACATACTGTATACGGTTAACAAAGTAGCATAGTACTTATTCTACTATAACAATTTATACTAGTTGACAATCAAGTACATTTTTCAGTATATAAGATACAGTATACTATATGCTCAGTTTGAGTAATAATAAGAGATTAAGTGAGAGCACTATAAGGCTATCTAGTATGTGTGATATCAATTAGACTAGTGATCTTCATGACAGATAGTCTATAACTGGATACCTTTTTAAAATCAGTAAAAATGAAGTCATTTCATAACAAACAAATAAAAAATCATCAGTAGTAATATCATCTATACAACCAAAGTATCAAGTATTATCAATGGTAATAAAGAAAGCTATATAGCTTTGGGAACTGCTAAAGGAATTAGGATACATATAATCAATAGTACTTTGTGGATCTCTAACAAGAGAATCAATCTATAATTACTATTATAAAGAACCCTATATATTATAAAAAGACCAAATATATTGATATATAATATTATTTTATATAAGAATATATAAAACTCTGTACTATATATCTCAAATATATTCTAATAGAGTATATGATAGCAGATTTGTTAACTAAGATCCTTCTAAGGTCTAAGTTTGACTTATATATATAAGTAATAGAACTTACAAATTATTCTAAGTCAATAGAACTATGTACTTGCAAATAGTTAGCAAAAATGATAATAAGAATATAGCTATAATAGGAAGTTTTTCATAGTACAAAAAGTCTCTTATTATATCTTATATATTATATATATATTTCTCTAATATTGCTAGTTTCATCTAGTTATGAAAGATTTTTTTTACTATTATTTTTCAGAATTTCCATTTTTTACTAATTTACTTTTTTTTTTATTTTTTATTTTTTATTTTTTTTTTTTTTTTTTTTATAGTCACTTGGACTCGTCCTTTATTACACCCATCTATCCTATAAAATACAATGAGCCCACCCCCTATCCAATCCCCCTAGGGGGGCCCCTCCCCCCTACCTCTTCCCGATGAAACACCACTGTATTGAATACAATTCCCACCCTCCCACTACTCTGTTCACATATTCTTGCTACCAAACCTCGCCACCACCCCCCTGAAGGACCCCAACCTATCCACCATCCAGTCAACAGATCCCCCAACAGCTCCTCCCACCTTACAACCCTCTCCTGCAGACTTATCTACCACCCCTCCTCAAACACAAATAGCCAATGACCCACCAGACACACCCAAACTACTAGCACCCACCCAATAGTGATCCAACTATCACCCACCCCCCCCACCAGCCGAGATCTCAAGTCCTCCCAGTGATCCCCTTAACCTACTGGCCTTCGCTCCACACTCAGCCTATTCCCTATTTCAATCCAAAAATCCCCCAAAACCTCACACTCTCCCAGCCAATGTTCCGGTGTCTGCACCAAACCCCTAGCTTGCCCTATATTTTAACACTCCTCACAATCAAAACAGCCACCATCCACCAGATGCTCTGTGCAGAAATTCAGCATAACGTTCCTCTGCAGCATTCACCACCACACCACCCAGAACTTAGGGGGAAGCCACTGCCACACCTCAGCACTCCAAGACCAAATACCAGCCCAGTCCCACTCCTCACCAATTCCAACTGCCTGCCAACCACTCAGCCAAAGGTCCTGGCCAAGATCCTGCTGATACTCCACTCTGTCCCCAATATCAAAGGCAGCAAGTGGAGCACCCCCCAGAAGCAGTCTATCCCATCACCACATGTGTGGACCCCACAACACCTCTCACTCATTGCCCTGCCAGTGCAGACCAATTCTGTGTGCCCCATTGACCACTCCCCACCAAAAGCCCATAAATCGCAGCTGCCGAATTCCATTAAGCCCTACCAAAGAGCATAGATCTCCTGAGGACCCTCGGGGGGAGGTTCTTATCTCTCACACCTTCTGTATCTAAGGTACCCAACTCCCTCCCTGTAGTTCAGCCACTCTCTTCAACCACCAGGCCCACAAGCAGTACAACCTCTTAGGGAAATCCACAAGGCCCAGACCTCTCCTGTCCACTGGAGTCACAAGAGTATCCCAACTGATCTGGGACCTCCTCTCTGTCCAAATCCAATCCCTCACCACCTTTATCAGCCTCTTCACCACCCAAGCTGGGAAGTCCAGGTGGTATGCTACATACCACAGCTTGGGGAACCAGTATGTATTCAGAATCGATACTCGCCCTACTAGAGAGATATGGCAGCCTCCCCAACCTCGAAGGACCTCCCCTGAAATAGCCACCCTGCTCTCCCACCACACTCAGGACAGGACAGAATCATATACAGAGAGGAATATGCCCAGATACTGTACCACCTCACTAGTAGGGACAATTGTTCCAATGATGTCCCCACCCACCAGTCCATTCTCTAGCACCATCGTCTCACACTTATGCCAGTTGAGCTTTGCCCCAGAGTGAACCTCATACCATTCTACCATCTCCTTAAGTACCTCGACATCTGCTACAGACCCAAGGCCAACCACCATGTCATCTGCAAAGGCCCCCACCTTCCACACTATGCCATAGATAGAGAGCCCTAACACTTTCTTGCGAATCCTATCCATTAATGGTTCCAATGAGAGAGCATAAAGAATAGGGGACAGGGGGTCCCCCTAAGGCACCCCTCTATGCAAGGTAAATGCCTGATCATGATGGCCATTACACATCAATGCCACCTGACTGCCCTCGAGCAGGTTCACCATAGAAGCCTGAAATCCAGAAGGAACACCAATACAATCCAACACCTTGCCCAGCCAGACCCACTGGACCCAGTCATAGGCCTTCTCCTGGTCCAAAAAGACCAACCTTCCATCCAGGCCACAAGCCCGGGCCCCTTCAATGATACCATGCACTCAAGCAGTCCCATCTCTTATAAGCCTGCCTCCAACAAAGCCCTGCTGCTCCTCCCCTAGCACCTGTTGGGCAACCTTCTGCAGCCTTGCAACAATCACCTTAGTAACCATCTTCCTATCCATGTCCAAAAGCATAATTGGTCACCAGTTCTTCCAGTCTTCTCTCCTCTTCTTGTCTTTGTACAATAAAGCCACCAGCTCAAGGTCCTGCTCTCCAACCCACTCACCACTCCAAAGAACATGATCACAAAGAGCAGTCATCTCTTCCAAAATACTGGAGACCTTGACCATCTTCTTCCAGAAGTCCTAAGGTAGACCATCCTCCCCTGGCGCTGTCCCAGTTTTAGTTACCACAAGGACACTCTGGACCTCCTCACCTTGTACTGGTAAGGCCAAGTCATCCAGTCCATCCACTTGTGGCAGCCTCCATTCCCCTAATGCATCATCAATAGCCACCTCATCTACACCCCCTTTATCCTTACTCTACAAACCCTGCCATCTCTCTTTCAAAACCCCTAGGATTTGTTGTGTGCCATGTACTATATCCCCATCAGCATCGAGGACTCCATCCCACTGATGTCTCACCCTCCTAGTATTGAGCAGACAGGATAAATATCTAGTAGGCCACTCACCCTCCTCAAGCCCCTGCCACCATAGCCTAGCAGCCATACCCCACATATACCTCCTCCTCTTCTCAATACCTGCTGCAGTTCCAAGATCTCCAATTTAACCCATGCTAACCACCAATCCTCCACCCCATCAGCAGTAAGCAAATCTGCCCAATCCAATTGCAATCTCCTCAGCCTACTAGAAGCATACCTTGTGTGCTTCCTCCTCTGCCTCCCAGCTTCTCTCCCAGCCTCTCCCCAATAGACCCTTGCAGCCTCTTTCAATCTCATCCACCAGATGCCCACTGACAAACCCTCACCCCTCCAGTGATAAACTTTTGCCTAAATGTCCTCTACCCACGAATCCCACAACACCTTCTCAGCCAGCAGGAAGGAGTTGAGGCACCAATGTCCAGGTCCATCTCCACTCCCCCCTAACTGCCCCTGTCCCAACAGTCTCCAGTGATCAGACCATGGGCACCATTCCACCTCCAACACCTTCCAGACATCAGCTCCCCAGCATTCTGCCATCAGAATCTAGTCAATTCTTGTACCCAAGCCATTCACCCAATGCGTGTAGACCCTGGAGTTGCCCCAACATGTTCTACCCATATCCCCTAAGGAGCTCAGCCTCTCCACCTCCTCCCATGCATCCAGGTCACCACTCCTCCCCCCTGCACTCCTCCCACCATCAGTGCAGTCCAGATGCTGATCCCTAACCATATTAAAGTCCCCCCCAATCATATCAACCCCTTCTGCCAATAGAACACCCTCCTCCAGCAGCTCCTCAATCCATGCAATCCTCTCCCCCCTAACCGCAGGGCAGTAGCAAGAGCCAACCCTCACTGACTCCTACCCTGGCCGCTGCCAATCTCCCCAGACCAAGCAGTCACCCCAGCTCCTGATTCCCTCCAAGTCACCCCTACCCTTCCTCACCAGAATCGCCACTTTTCCAAACCAAGCAGTAGCCCAACCCCATTCCTTAGTCCACATTACCTGATCATCCTCATCCTCACACCGAACATCCTGTAGTAAAAATAGATCAGCCTCCAAACCCTTGAGCCAAGTAAAAATGTTCTTATGCTGTCCCAAACCTTGCAACTCATTCACATTCAAAGAGAAAATGTTAGTTGTACTGTTCATAAGGAATAATGTTAAAAGGCAAAGTGATCCCATCCTCTACAAGTCCACATTCAGCTCCTTCTGCACCAAGTCCAATTCACATTCAGCAGCCAGTTCTCTTTCCCCAGCTTCCTGTGCCTCCAACCCTCCCAGAAGTTCTACCATTGCCTCATCTTCCCTCTCCTCAAATTCCTCTCGATACTCCAGACAGGCCACCCTCCAGAGCTGCAAACCATACCACTCAGCCCAGCAGTACATCGCCTGCTCACCTGCAGCCACCACCAGCTCTGCCTTCCTCACCTCATCAACCTCATATCCCTCCTCCTTTAAGAGAATCACAAGAATCTCACCCTTCAGCACCTCCACCACTCCCTCACCATGCAGAATCTGCTCCCAGTGCTCCTCAGACATAACCCACAGGTCCACTTCTCCCAATGCATCAGCCATGAGGTTGTCCATCACCTTGCTCATCCACAGCAAGTTCCCTACCTCCTTCCCTCCAGGAGTCCCTGGCCATCCCACATCCAACATCGTGGTGTCAGCACTCACACTGGCAGCCTCATCCCACTCCTCCTCAGGGACATCCACCAGCTCATCCTTGCCCGCCGCCACCACCTGGTCCCCTTTTGCCACATCAGGAACCCCAAAACACACTCGCTGGGCCCCCTCCTTCAGCACACCCTCTGATGTTCTTCTCTTCACCACCGGGCCCCTCCTGATCAGAGGGAGGGGGGTGGAGTCCAATTCTGGCTCCCAGACCTTGAAGGTACCATCAGTAAAAGAGTCCTTGCTCAGCACCTCCCCATCTCCTTCCATGCCTACCTCCACCTCCCCTACCCCTTTACTAGCCCAGACACTGTCTTCGATGCCCCCAGACACCTCAGCCCCAACTGCCTTCTTCTTCACCTCGACTGTCATACTCGCCAGTAGCTCCTTCTGCCTCCTGCACCCCTGCACCCACTCCCACTGTCCCTTGTCCATGCGGATATGCTTCCCCTCCACTACTCCAGATGTGTCAACTCCTCATACATCTTCCAGGCCCTTGCCCTCCTCTCCACAGCTCCACTCATCTCCTCCAATGCCTCCAACAAATCCTCCTCCTCCTCCTCACTCCCCTTCACCCTCGACACCTTACAGATGAATACCCCCCACATTAGTACAGAAGGCCAGTCACTTGCCTTCCCCATGGCCTCCTTTCCCACCAGCTGAATCCTGACATCAATGTTGTCTGTCCTGATCATTGTCCCCTCCCACACCTGAAAGCCGATATCCACCATATCACCATACTCAATCATCACCTCCTCCACCCTCTTCCTAGTCTCCTCCTTAGTCACCATGGGCACCCCCTTCACCAGAAGCTGCACCACCCTGGGGTCCCATTACAAGCACTGCACCATGGGGCCCACCACCTCCCCAACCACGACTCCAGTCTTCAATGCCTCATCCAGAGGCCCAGCTTCCTCAAAGCCCACCTCAACCCCCTCCAGACCCTTCAAGAACTTCACCGAAGCTGCCCCAGCCACCTGCTTCGAAACAAGTCCCAGAACCATCCTCGCTGTCACCACTAAGCCCCGGAAACACAAGGTCACCACAAACTCCGAGATCGACTTCTTGAGTAATGGGGTCACCACCAGCCCTGTTATACCATCCGCCAGGTCCCCCTTCTACATTGGAAACCCCTGCCCCACCTGGCCATCAGCCATCACATCTCTTTTTTTTTCCTGATTCCCTGTCACACTCCCATCAACCATCACACCCCCAGCTACAGCACTGCCAGCCCCTACACCTGCACTCCCAGCCGGAGCACCGCCCCCCCTCTCAAGGCTTGCCTTGCCCTTCCCCTCCACATCACCAGCCCTATTACCAACTGGCCACCCACTCCCCTTAACCTTGGCTGTGAAGCTTGGGAGACCAGATCTTCCCCCATTGCCACTAGACACTGGTCCCCCTCCAGAGCCTTCTCCATTCTTTGGTCCTCCGAAGGTCCCCATCCCCAGGCCATAACCCCTTCTCACCTGCTGCCAGTCAAAGGCCCTAGATCCACCTGACCTAGTATGCACACCTGTATGGTCACTGCTTGCCATGTTGCTAGTTGC
Organism: Jimgerdemannia flammicorona; assembly: GCA_003990745.1. NCBI lineage: Eukaryota > Fungi > Mucoromycota > Endogonomycetes > Endogonales > Endogonaceae > Jimgerdemannia > Jimgerdemannia flammicorona. The sequence goes on along the minus strand of RBNI01002306.1, from coordinate 4,909 downwards.
CTTTCACCAAAAACATTGTCGAAAGTATTGCTTGAGTCTTATGTCACCTGAATGTTACCAGTGAAAGGTGCTATGTCACTATCTTATTTACTTATTTTCATACTTAAAAGCAACAAAGTGTCTTTTGTATGAAATGTATATAAGATATGTTATGCTAAATCAGGTGTGCTGATATAAGCTAGGTCAATGGGTTTTATAAATATAGAAGTATATACTTCCCAGGCCTACTATTTGTATAAAGCAAAGAGACCAATACTGTGGGCCTGGGGAAGTGGTCAGGCTCCTGATTCAGGTGCCACCAACTACCACCACTGACCAAACCCTTAGTCTGCTGGTAATTAGGAAAAGGGGAGCACCACTATAGCTGCAGTCATTCAAGGCAGAATATAGTGTAAATTGTAAATATAATGAAGAAAAGCTGTTGATTTCCAGTGGACCACCAGTTGAATAACATGGTCAGAGTAACTGGCCAAGGCTAACAGAGAAGCTCCACTGATGCAAAAGGAGTAACCATGTATGCCACAGGCCAGCAATACTAACTAAGGAAGACCAGATAGTGTCAATAAATGTCATTCAAGTGAGCAGTTGAGATGGACCAAGACAGAAGACTGGGTCTTCCAGCTGGGCTGGGAGTATCTGAATCATATTATCATTAGCATTATATAGGCAGTTGAATGCTCAAGAAAACCTAAGCAAAACATCACCTACCTTATCAGTCTTTGTTTGTAGAAGATATAAAGACCAGAAGGGACATATATGTACTGAGTCTCATCATCTGAGAAAGTTGGAACAATACATCTGCCAGATGGAATTAAAGGCTGTACTATCCTGTATAGTGAGTTCACCAACTTGTATGAGACCTTAGAAGGCAGAGCAAGCAGCTATCCAAATGGTGGTACCAAATGACATATCCAGTTATAATATACTATGAATGGCCCATGGATGTTAATAGGTAATGGGGCAGCCATCTTGCAAATAAGAGGGTAGTGGGGGGGAAGCCTGGATAGACTTGAGAATGACATCAAAAAGCAGTAGCACTGAGTGCTGCATTTGGAGGCCCTACCAGTGGGCCACTTGATAATTAGCTAGATTATAGAAGTAGTTCTTGATAGTGGTGTGGGGTTTTCCCTTACTAGCAAGCCATAGTGTCCAATGGCTTAACAAATCATCTTGCAAGAGGATAGCAGTTGCTTCAAGAATATTGCAGGAGTTGAGTAAGCAGTAAAGATAGTTGATATCAGGGTGTAGGTTACCAGTCCAAATGTGGGACTACTGGTAGAGACATGTGTCAAATTGATGGCAAAGCCAAAGGAGGATGGATTCAAGATAGATAGAAGTTCCTGGGAGTAGGGAGAGAGAGCACCATGAGATAAAGAGTAAGCAGGGTTTGATGCAGAGAGGATGTACTGAGCCTGAATGTCAAATCCCATTTTGAAATAAAGAAGAATAATGCAAAGTAGCAAATCATTAATAAGAGAGTAGTGGTGAGTATAACCACTGGTCAATACTTCATTATGGGGTTGGCTGTTACACCAAAGAACAATGTTATGAACAAAAGGATGGACCCCAAAGTACCAATGAAACCCAGATAGCAAACATCTCCTTTCAGAATATGTTATACCCCTGGCCAACAAAGGAGGGAGCCCACTGTATACTCCACTAGGCCCCAGCAGGCTGCCAGTACCAAAGGTCCCAGATGCATCAGTAAAGAAACTATGGTCAATCTAATTAGAATAGTAGAGTGGACAGTGGCCTAACTATGAATAAAGAATGTCAGATCACCACTATAAATCGGTGGCTAATTGTGGAGGTGAATAATGTTACCTAATGTAGGGTGGCTTCCAGAAAGTAGCAAAATGAATAATGCAATCGCAAACTACTTTCCCATAAGGAAGAATCTGGACCACATGTATCAAGTAGCCTAGTATAATGATGTGACCATGGGCAAAGATGGTGAGGGTGAGTAGAATTAGCAGCATAAGCCAGTCTGTGATAAGGGTTAAGATATGCACCTGCTTTTCCTTGAGGAGACTGGGTGTCATAAATGGCACATCAAGACAAAAGCCTATATACTCGATTGAGGGGGTCAGAGGGATGTCTTTGGATGCCTTGAGGGGGAGACTGAATTGTGTGGCAATGGCATAAAATTATGTATAAGAGGATAGTACACTTGCAGAGAGCATGACATAAATGAAGTCATCAACAAAGTGACTCAGGTTGTAAAGGTCATAGAGAGGTACAGATCTATATAAAGATGTCCATGAGGGAGGTGAATATGAAGAGAGTGGAGAGCAGACCAAATGGGAGAAACATATTAAGAAAAAAGAGACCAAGCCAGCAGATGTCTTGCATAGCCCAGTCTGACTAGTAGATAGGAATCATATGAAATATCTCCTTGACATCTGCTTTCCAGAATAGTGCTGTGAGACCAATGACAATGAGTAAGAGGATGATAGCTTATATTGAGTAGTACTGAATAGAGAACTTTTCAGGGTCAATGCTATTATTGAATGATGTTTCTTTGGGAAAGAAGAGACACTATATCATCCTGAATTTGGTTGAGTGTTTCTTGGGGATAACATCAAGGAGAGTATTGTAAAAGGAGCAAAACTCAGTAGAGAGTGCTGGTAGTGATGGAAAGGGGTCTAAATAATAGCCAGCAGCTAATTTACTGTAAATGTTGGTAGAGAGGACATCTTGGTAAGAATATACTAATATGAGGTTGTCAGATAGCAGATCAATACAAAGCTCAGGGTAAGAGTGATTGCCATATAAGTATGTTAGGTGGTACTAGACTAGAGGTTAGTCAGGATGTGATTGCAAGACCTGTATCTACTCCTTTAATAGATAAGGGGTAGTTGGGTGTACAGAGGTTGTTGGTATAGTGAGATTAGCTATAGCAAGCAATGTATACTGAGACTATATAGAGTCTATAGTAGAAGAGATAAACATGAACTCAATCACAGTTAGAGTGAGGGCAGCTGAGGCCATTAAAATTCTGGCAGACCAAGCTGGTAGTACCATCAGAATATAATGAATTATCTGGCTTTTGAGCAAATGTGGGCTATTAGAGTAGGGTTTGGGTACAGGAGCTGACACTATGCCCCTGTACCCTACATCAAAAATATGGCATGTTGGGGGTAGGGCCTGCCTTTATACTGCCTGGGGCTATTGATGAACCTTCTGTTGGCTGTGATGCTGAGTGAGGAAGGGTCATCTGATAGCTATAAGTAGTAGGAGTAGTCACTGGTTAACCAATGATCATTTCAAATATATGTTGAACCACCCCGGGTTGCCAATATCCAGCTCCCAAAATGAAGCTTTCAGTATATGAACTTGCCTATTGAAGCATTAGAGTACTACCCAATTGTATCAATCATTGATAGCATTGATAATAAAGATAGTATAGGCTAGTAGTTGGGATATATGTACTATGTAGATAGTGGACCAAGTCATGCCCAGAGAGAGAAGCATATCTCAAATATTGAAAATGGCCTCAAGCTAAATGGGTAGGTCAAGGTTGTGGTCTGGTGGGTATATATCCAATTTCTTATAGCTTGCATGTAATATAAGGGCATTTCCTGTCAATTTGGCTAGGATTTGATATTCTCCTATCTCCAGTGAAGCTAACAGATTGGAGGGGACCCAATCCTGTCTTAATATAATATCAGAAACAAAGGAGGGTATTAACTCACCATTGACTGGAGGTCCTATTAGAGTAGGTGGCTATATAAGAGGGCCACAACTAATGGGGGAGCTACAACCATTGGGGGTACTATTTGCAGTAGACTCATGGGAAAGGCTAGAGCTGGTGCTATGGCTGAGCCCAGTACTGATTATCTTAGGAGCTATGCCAGAAGTGCAGATAGTAAATGTTTGATAAGAGTATCTTTGGTTTACTTTGATAGCCATGAAGGTTCGAGATCTGGGTTAAAATGATATATATCTAGAGGCACCCCCAATACTGCTTTTTGACTATTGACTGGTAAGTTATGGTCATAGCATAGAGTGACTAAGTGTTTCTTATATAGAGTACATAGATCTGGTAAATTTTGAATTAGGGTGCAAGCTTGTGGGGGGCCCTACTTAGGTTGAGCTAGTACCAGTGGGAGAGGACTCTAGGACTGGGTGTAAATTGGGGGCATAGTTTGTTGGATTTTTGCATAAACTAATTGTAGGAACTAACTAAGTATACAGATGTAGTCTATATACTTAATTGTTAAGATATGATACATACTTAATCACTAAGGGGGATATTATATATAATGCATACTGAAATGATGCTAAGGTATTTGCCACTGGTATCTTGCCAGGGAACTGAGACTAGGCTAACATTGCAAAAGAAATAGCATAACAGGAACTGAGACTAAGCTAAGATTGTATAAGAAATGGTATAGCAGGAAACTAACATTAAGCTAAGATTGTATAAAAGACCTAAAAGATTGCATAATAGTGGTTTATCTGTAACTTTGGCCACTTTGCCAAAGTTTGAGCTACATTCATAACTATAAGAAATTTTGACCCTTTTTTTAGTTATCTAGAAAGCATCCAGTTAGTCATAATTTGTTCAGTTCTTTATTTGCATATTCTGGAATATATCTTGTTGAGTGAGAGTATTAAAATATCTTAGTTATAGCAACTCAATATATAGTGGTACAGTCTGACTATATTATTATATTAATATTATCAATATATATAAAAGCAATAGTCAATAGTTAGTGCTTGAAGTGTGGATTGAAAGATAGAAATAGTTGATTCTGGACCTTTTGAATAGTGGGTGGTAAGAGTAGGGATCTGGCAGGAGGCTCTATAGAAGACTTATTGAGAATATTTGCAGGCAGAGTGATGGGAGGATTGTGATAGCAGAGGGGATGGTGACTTTCTAGAGTGATGGAGAGGTGGGGAGAGA
>RBNI01002305.1:0-18915 GCA_003990745.1 Jimgerdemannia flammicorona | reverse complement strand
GTGGTGGGGGAGGGTTTTGGCCTATATAGTCTAGGTTCCCTTCCAATAAAAATCCGCGGGACATGAGTCCGTTAAAAAAAAAAAAAAAAAAAAAAAAAAAAAAAAAAAAAAAAAAAAAAAAAAAAAAAAAAAAAAAAAAAAAAAAAAAAAAAAAAGAAACAACTTCACAAAAAAAGATTATACTTTATCTATAAAAAGGTAGAATACATCTCAGTCAGATACCCTGAAAAGAGAAACAGATCAGATGAACCTAGTAACTAGAATATTACTGTTATTGGAGAAGGTCCAGGAAAGAAGAACTGTGAGAATGTCATCAAAGTACAGAAGATATGATATAGAGCTACTATCTCCACTAAGGCTCACTCTACTGATGCAGGATATGACCTCTATAGTAGCCAAGACCTGACCATTCTACTATGTACTAATGCTATAGTATAAACTAGGATTGCAATGTAAGCTACCAAAGGAATATATATCTGCCTGGCCAAGCAAAGCAGTCTGGCCAAAGAATTCAACATCAGGCTAAGAGAAGGAGTAGTTGACCAAGGATTTACTAATAAAATCTACATCATCTTGTGAAATTTTAGAGACATCTTATTTGAAGTCAAAGCAGGCTAAAGAATTGCCCCAAGCAATTATTGAAAAAATCTATCAAGATCTCACTATTGAAGAAGTCTCCAAACTCTCCCAAACAGACTATAGCAAGAAAGGGTTTGGATCAACCAATAAACTCCTCAGTCAAAAGGTTACCACTATAAAGAAAGATGATGAAAACTAGTATAAGAGAATTATAGATAGTAATATACTATGTGAATGATGCCTTTATTCTATTTAAATGCACTGTATAGAACATATTGATGAATACTATATATGCCTCTCCAAAGTTTTCAAAATCAACTCTGAAAGATACTAAGCCCAACAGACTGAGAAATCTATATAAAACCACTCTCTTTATGAAGAATGGGAAGAAACTGACTTTGAGAAGACTGATAATAACTGAAATAACAATGAGAATAAAGAGCTCAACACCATCAAGAAGGAGGACAGTTGTATTAAGTTTATAGACCAAGTTCACAAACAGAATGTCAATGTCTTGTTTGATAGCAGAGCTATTAGAAACTATATCAGTACTAAGACTATCAAGAGAATTGAAGCCCAAAGCAGACCAGCTACTGAGAAAAGGAGTATTATCTTTAGTAATGGCAAGACTGCACTATTGACCAAGATCTGTAAAGACCTCTTGCTCAGGATTGGCAAATATCAAGAGAAGTTAGACTTTAGTATTGTAGACCTCTCAGAACAAGACATTATCCTAGAAAAAGCCTGGTTGACTCAGTATAACCCAGACATCAATTAAAGGACTGATGAGGTTAATCTGATCCATAAAGGCAGAAAGATCACTCTGATACTTTAGGAAGATACCAACCATCAAGGAATCAAAATTATCTTTGCTATTCAAATGAAGAGACTCTCCTACAAAGGAGTGAACATCAAGACTGAATAGATCCCTGAGTATACCCAGGCTATGAACCATCTCAAGAGACTCCTTACTAAGGCCCCAGTGCTCAGCTAAGAAAATTGCCCAGTCACCTACCTTTCTCAAAAGCTCAAGCTAGCTGAGACCTGGTACCCTATCTATATATGAGAAGAAACTCCTAGCCATTATCACTGCACTCTAGGAATGGTACCATTTCCTCCTAGAATATTCATTTGTGGTCTATACTGATTACTATACTCTACAGTATATTTACATACAGCCTATGCTGACCTACAGACAAGCCTGCTGGATGGAAATCATTATTAACTTTGATATAGAAATCAAGAATATCTCAGACCAAACCAATTATATGGCTGATGGTTTCTCTGAGTATATGGAAGATGAACTTGTTTTCATAGTTGAGATAATTGGAGACCTTACTCAGATAATCAAGAATAGCTACCAACAAGACAGCCCTCTGGTGAATTTCCTTCAATTCTGCCAAGACTCAGAGGCTGAGAACTCTGAACACATGAGACAAATATTCAAAAGATTCACTTACTATGATGGACTTATCTATAGAGACTATGATAGAGTAGTTGTACCCAACAATGATACTTTATGGCTCAAGATCATGCAGAAACTCTATGATACTTCTGCAGTAAGATACTTTGGTTTTGAAAAGACCTACAATCTCCTCTCAAGAGAGTTCTACTAGCCAAAAATGACTAAGGATATTAAATATTTCATAGTCTTATATGAGATGTAATAAAGATTCAAAAGTGGTAATAAGTTATTTATAGAACTTCTACAACCCCTGCCTATTCTAAGTTATAATTAGGATCAGATTGCCATAGACTTTATTGTCCAGATCCTCAAGACTAAGATAGGATGAGATACTATTGTAGTAGTATTTATAGACTACTAAAGTAAACAAACACATTTTGCACTCACCAAGACTACTGCTATAGCATCAGAGATTGCTAAGATTTTTCTCAACCAAGTATTCAGACTATATAGCATACTTAGTACTATTGTATCTGATCAAAATGTGAAGTTTACAAGAAACTTCTGAAAGATATTCTTTTTTTCCATAGAATTAAGCTGAAGTTCTCTACTCTCTACCACCCCCAGACTGATGATTAGATCAAGCAAACTGATAGAACCCTCAAGCAGATGCTCAGCATCTTCTGCTATTATAAGCAGAATGATTGGGACAAGTATCTAGCCCATACTGAGTTTGCCTACAAAAATAGTCAGCAAACCTCTATAAAGAAGACTCTATTCTTTCTAAACTATAGCAAATACCCAAGGACTCTAAGTACTACTGCAAAATCAGAAGTCCTAGCAGCCCAAGATTTGGCTGAGACTATTTCTAATCTTATCTGAATGATAAGAAATACTCTCATAAAAGTATAGGACAATCAGACCAAATATGCAACTTAAAGTAAAGAGAAGTCTCCTATAACATTGGTGACATAGTCATGCTTAAAACAGATTATCTCCATACTGATATCCTGGTATAACAACTAGCTAAGAAACTCTGTACTAGAATAATTAGACTATATAAGATTGTAGAAAATATCAGCAAAGTCAACTATAAGTTACAACTTCTCTATAATATTCAAGTACACTTAGTATTCCATATTAGCCAACTGGTAGACTACTATGAGAACTCATTTCCCAAACATATAGTGCCACTACCACCTCTAATTAGAATTAATGATCATAAGGAATTCAAAATCAAAGAAGTACTTAACCACAAACTCCACAAATATACCAAAACAGTTAAGTAGGTTTTCTTTATTAAGTGAAAGGGTTACTCCACTCATAATGCTATCTGGAAAAAAGAAGAAGCTCTGGAGAATATATACAAAGCTCTCTAGGACTATATATATAGAAACACTCACCCCCCAGTAAAGGAAGGAACTATAGCTTTAAAACTTAAAACACATAGCAAAGAAAGAAGATACTATATATTTATCTGAAATATATAATACCAAATATTAACAGAAAAAGAAATACTATATCTAATCAATAAGAAGATACTTAGGTAAAGAATAACCCAGTATAATATAGTAAAATATATTTAAATAACTCTATTTTATACCACCTGTATCATCTCTACTAGATGATGATGGATGCTTCATATAAAACTTAGAAAAGTCAATGATATTGAAACCAATCTAAGTCTATTTATATGATAAATATTGTTACTAGGAATTGCCTTAGATTATAAGAAATATTATTTCTAAGAGATTTGAACCCCCAGCCATAACAATAAAAGCCCTTGCTCTAAATAAAGATAGCCAGTCCTTATAAATATACTGACAACAAAAAAAAAAAAAAAAAAAAAAAAAAAAAAAAAAAGAACCAAAATCTATCAACCCTATATAACCATAACTACAAGTAGTGATATCTTTGAAATTAAGATATTTTCATATGACCAGTATATGCTCTGCTTATAGCAACAGATCACATATTCTGACATGATTGAATTGAAGTCATATCAGATAGGTGAACAAGTATAAATACTCAGATATGGTGGGAGGAGCTGTTGGGGGATCTGCTGACTGGATGGTGGATTGGTTGGGGTCCTCTGGGGGGGAGAAGGCGCAGTTTGGTAACTAGGATCTGTGAGCAAAGTGGCGGGAGGGTGGGGATTGTGTTGGACAAAGTGGAATTTCATCGGGTAGGGGTAGGAGGAGGGGGGGCCCCCACCAGGGAATCAGTTAGAGGATTGGGATCAATGTACTTTATGGGATAGATGGGTTAATAAAAGATGGAGTCCAAGTGACTATAAAAAAAAAAAAAAAAAAAAAAAAAGGGAGCAACCCTTCACCATCACACCAAAATACAAAGGGAAGACGCCAGCCCATAAACACTACTTTTCGACCCCTTGCCAGAGGTTATGGGATCAGCAAATTTTTCAGGACTGGACTAATGAATAAGGATGCTCAGGAAGATCCTTATTCAGGAGGAAGATGTAATGGTGACCCCAGAATGATGACATCAGCACAGGAGACAGCCTTTCCTTGCAAGCCACCAGATCAAAGTACAAGAAGATCATACAGTATATGAGATGAGTAATGATGACCAACTGTGAGTCATTGTGACCACAGTACAAGCATCCTGGAGAATATAAAAGAAGGATCAAGGAACCACAGTAGCAGCAACCAACAAGAATCACCAATCCCAAAATAGCTCAAAGACTTACTACAAATGAAATGCCTGCCACCTGCCAAACCTCAAGGTCAAGGAACCACCAAGATATCTCAGTTGAGGAAAGGATGTTACAAGACATCAGAAGAGCCATGAGGACCCACTCAAGAAGGACTCCTAGTATCTACCTGGGCACTGCAGACCCCTATCACTTTATCTTCTACTGCCGTGAAATGGAAACAAGGATCACCATTGCTACCAAATGCCTCCAAATGTGGCAGGAGTATGAAATAGGAAACCTCCTCTGCCAGGAGTTCCCACAGGCCAGCACCCAAGAGTTACAAGATGCTACTCCCATAGATATATGCAAAACGAGGACAGCTAAGAAGATCCATCAGATCTTCAGACATGCACCATGGTCAATCCCCAACTTGGAGTATGTTAGAGTCTCAGACTTCAGAGACCTGTCATCCTGCCATATCAATGCGCTAGAAGCCAGGGTGGCTATAGAAGCCCAGTCCACTATCATTCTCAACAGCAAAGAAGTAGAAGACTTCTGGCACCCTATCCTTCAGAACAACTCAGACCAATTCTTGCAAGGATTGATCTCAGTATTCCAAGGCCCAAGTATCTAGGTTAGATCTCCCCAAGACCCCACATTTGTTCCTTATTTTGTGGAAGAGAACCTCATAGACTGGAGAGCTCCAGACCTTGTTCCCAATTTTCCCACCACAGCCAAATGTGATGATGTCATTGGCGATGACATCATCCCATGCGACATCAAGGTATACGAAATGCGTGATCTGCATGACAAATTCACGGATCTCATTCTCTTCAGTAATGATGATGATGATGATGATGAAGCCCCCATAGTCCTGAACTTTCTGCTCTAAGTTTTTTATTACACTGGATAATGCCAGCACCAGTATTCTCATATAACACCAGATAATGCCAGCACTGGTATTCTGAGGTGACGCAAAATTGTTCCAGTACTGGCATTTTGATGTGAAACCAAATAATGCCAGCCCTAGAACTTAGTAGTTTTAGTTATTGGAATTTATATTTAGCTTTATATCTTAGCAACCATTGAATTATATTTTGTATAAATACCCCTCTTATTTTCTCTAAAATAAAGTCAGTCAAGTTCACCTATACACTTCCTTGCAAGCAATCTAAGAGATAACAAGACAGTTAAAGATAAGAAGTTTGAGGACTATAAGACCTTGGGAAGGCACTCCAATAAGAACTTGCTTATAACAACTTGAGTTAGTCTAAGAGATATATCTTGAAGAGAATCTGGCATATTTGAAGAACTCAGCAACTACTACATGACACTATACTAAATGACTATACTAGATATTTTATATATTATCTGGCTATACTATAATATTTACTCATTATAATAGACTATTATATATTCAATAAGCTCATAGTTAAGGACCAGTATCCACTATCTCTTATTGATTAAATCTTTAATATTCTCAAGAATATTAAGTACTTTATTAAGTTAAATCTTATATCTAAATACTACCAAATTCAAATTAAGCTAAAAGATATTTCTAAGACTACTTTAATAATCTTCTTTAAACTTTACAAAATTTTAATCTTAGTATTTAATCTTACTAAAATATCTACAATATATATTTAAATCTTTTATAAATAAGATATTCAAGAACTAATATTTTATTTTTCTACTGATATATCTTAATAATATTCTGATCTTTAATATAACTAAAGAAAAATATCTCAAGTATTTATATCTATCTAATTTTAGAATTCTACAAGAATATAAGTTATATATAAAACTCAAGAAGTATGAATTTTTCAAAGACTAAGTCAAATATCTTACCACATTATCTCTATATAAGATAAAGGTAATTTAAGAATAACCTAAACTAGCAAATCTTACAAAACTTAGATTTTTCTCACTATAGCTAGTTATTTTTACTACTTTGTTAGAAACTTTTAGAGATTATTAAGTTTCTTATAAGTTTTATAAAGAAGATATGTATGATATATACTCAGAATATTATTTATCTTATATCTGAGATCTCTTTTGTCAATAAGTATTCTAAAAACTCAAGAACTATCTAATCTATACTTCAGTTTTGCAAAATTCTAATTTAAACCTAAAATTTATAATTACTACTAATATTTTCAATTTTACTATTAGAGTAGTTCTATTATAATATGATAGAAAAGAACACTGTTTTATTATCTTTAAGTCATAAAAACTATTACTAACTGAATAGAAGTTAGCTAGTTATAAGATGAAACTACTAATAATTATATATCTTAAACTACTAGAGATATATTATCTAGAAGATATTGAGTTAGATATAATTACCATTTTTTTTATTTTTTTATATACATAAGTAATATAATTACTAATTATCAGTCTCTCTAAGTATTGTGATGGTCAATCCAAATTAGTAATCTGAATCAGGGGGAATTAGACATTTGATTGCGGTACCTGAATCCGATTCCCAGTATAGTATAGCCTTATAGTTAGCCAAGTCTCCGATTTAGACAATGTTGAAATATCTCGACACTAGCGAAATCGATGACCCGATATAGTATAGCATTTAGACAATGTCAAAAAGTCTCGATACTTACTAAATGACTCATAAACTTAGCCGCATAACTTAGCCATCACATAGCTAGCAAAACCTGTATAAATAACCCAGTATCTTAGAGTGAATAAACCTCAGATCGAAATAGTTCAAAGCAAAGAGAAAGCAAAGGAACTAGTAAGCTTGCAGGCAGATACACTTTGAACTCACCCACCCCTGTATACCGAGGACTCTGTGGAGTCAAAAAAGATCAAGAATTCAAGATACAGAAATCCGACGTACTTACAAGGTTAAGCATCCGCTATGTTACAACTTGGTGCCCATTGGCTGGTGATTCAAGATGAATCCCTCACTTTCAAGCTGAACAATGAACAACCGCTACCACAAGAACTCACACAACACAATCAGACAAAATGGATATGAGACCACCCGTATTCCATGGATATACTTCAGATGAATCAATCGTCACCTTCATAGATAATTTTGAGCAGTATGCCACAGTTAGGACCTTAACTGCAGCACAGCAAGTAGCCCTCATGCCCTACAGCCTATGAGGACCTGCAAGAGCAGCATTCACAGCTGCAACCCATGCAGGAAATGATGCCGATGCTATACTGAATGCACAGAAGACCTGGCTCTGGAATACCTATTACACAGATGAGATCAAGCAAGCCCTGAAGGACCAGCTCAATACAACATGTCAAGGAATGAGTGAGGATCCAAACACATTTTTCACAAGAATCCGATATCAGATAATCCTCGTGGATTATGCTGATACTATCCGAGACCAAGTAGCTGAAGCAACCTTTATGAAAGGAGTTCACCCAGAGATAGCCTTGGCCATCTGCTCATCACCAGTAGTCCTGGATCTGGCACAAAAGGTCACCTATGCTCAGTGATATTAGATAGCCAGACATCCACAAGACCACACAATGGAAAGAGTTACTGGCATTAGAATCGAAGTACCCAAGCCAACTAGTGTAATCCCTACCACTATGATCAATCGAAACACACCTCAGCCAAGAGCTACAGAACAATAGAGAAACAGCAATCCTATGGAAGAACTTGCCAAGCAGTTCGCCGAAATGACTGCTCACCTAGGAGATGTGGTAAAAGAAATCAGAGGAAGAGATCGCTGCCCAATTCAGAAGTTTGCCACCACCTCAGACAAGAAGAAAGATACCTGCTATAGCTGTGGAGAAGAAGGCCACTACTCATATGAATGTATGAGTGAAACCAAAAGCAAGACCCATCCCACCAGCCTACTGTGAATGGCTCAGAGAAGAAATCAAGCAGATGGAAGAAGCTGGTATCATCAAAGAAGCCAGTAGTTCTTGGGCTTCACCAGTCATACTAGTCCCAAAGAAAGGAAGCAAGCCAGGAGAATTTGCACCAAGACTCTGTACTGATTATAGAAAGCTCAACTCGATTACCAAGAAGGATCACCAACTACTACCCCTTATCAGTGATATTCTTGTAACTCTGGGAGATGAAGCACAGTACTACAGCACCTTAGACTTATACTCAGGATTCTATCAAATTGGCCTCACAGAAGCAGCGAGTGAGAAATCAGCTTTCATCACTCCAGATGGAACCTATGTCTACCTGCGAATGCCATTTGGAATGTGCAATGCACCAGCAAGCTTCCAGTGAATGATGAACAAAATCTTCCACTATGACATGGTGAGATGGATGATGGTTTATGTAGACGATATAATCATCTACAGCAAGACAGCCAAAGAACATCTGCAGCACATCCAGCAGATGATGGAAAGGTTGAGGAAGCATGGTCTTTACATCAAACCGAAGAAATGCAAGTTTGCAGAAATCGAGATCTCTTACCTTGGACATGTTATCAACCAAGATGGAATACACATAGACCCCCTCAAGATATAGGCAGTAGCAGCATATCCAAGACCTACTACAGTCACTGAAGCCCAAGCCTTCATGGGACTCGCCTCCTACTATCGCAGATTTATTAGAGGATTTTCCAACATTGTAGGCCCAATTTATGAACTCAACAAGAAGGATATCAAGTTCTAATGGACTGGCAGGCAACAAAAAGCATTTGATGAACTCAAGGTCAGACTGACCCAGGCACCCATCCTTAGAAGACCTGATTGGACTCAAGAATTTATCCTACAGACAGATGCAAGCACACAAGGACTTGGAGCAGTCCTGGCCCAGAAGAAGGACAAAGTAGAGTATGTCATCACATACCTGAGCTGAGAAACCAGAGGAGCTGAAAAGGAATATGAATCCTACAAGTTGGAATGCCTCACGGTCATCTGGGCTGTAGAAAAGTTTCACTACTACCTCACCAGAAGACACTTCACTATCCAGACAGACCACTCAGCCCTCACCTGGCTACTGACCACTGGACAACCCAAAGGAATCTATGCCAGATGGATCATGAAGTTACAAGCCTATGATGTAACAATCATACACCGCCCAGGAAGAACCAATGCCAATGCAGATGCCCTCTCACGGATACTCCGAAACACCTCCAACCAGCAAATCAATCATGAATAAGGAACTCTACTATGGAATCATCACCTACCTGGGATAGCGAAAGATGCCCCAACATCTAGAAGAATGGACACAAACAATTATCAGCAGGACATGGAAACAATTCGAACTGATGGAGAAATACTGAAGAAAGGAAAACTACTAGTTATACCCAATCCCAAGAAGGAGCAAGCAATGAAATCAATACACAAACTTGGCCATCTAGGAGAAAAAAATACATATGATAAAGCAAGAAGAACAATGTGGTGGCCGGGAATGGAGGAAGATATCAGACAATTTGTCAAGACCTGCGACAAATGCCAGAAACAAAAACAAGATCAATGAAATCAAGCCCCAGGATTGGCACACATAGAACCAGTACCATTTGTCCACATTGCAATAGATGTAATTGGTCCTCTACCCTTGACCTTGACTGGCAACTGATACATCATTGTTATTGTGGACCTCTTCACAAAATGGATAGAGGCAGGACCCCTCAAGGAAGCCAATGTACAGTCAATTGCTGATTTCTTTCACAAAGAAATCATCTGCCAATTCAAGACCCCAGTACAAGTCACCACAGACAGAGGAACAGAATTTGTGAACCAGTTCTTTGAGATCCTCTACAAGAAATACAGAATCCAGTATATTCGGACTACAGCATATCACCCCCAAGGAAACAGACAAGCAGAAAGGACTAACAAAACACTCAAGAATATTATTGCCAAGATCTGTGATAACTATGAAAATTGGTATCACTATCTGCCAATAGCATTATCTGCTCTTTGGGATATTCGATCACAAAGCACCCACTTCACCCCTCGAGAAATGCTGTTCGGAGAAGAAAGTTCTCAAGGAACCTTATCATCCAATGGAGATGCTGTCTGGAAATGCGTGGACACAGAGATAAGGAAACTATACCAAATCAGGAAGAAGGCTGAAGATTATATCATTAAGGCACAGACACTTCAATGGAATAATGCAGAAAAGACCCACAAGCCTTTGGAGATTATCAAGATAGGAGACAAAGTCCTGGTGTATTGGAATATGGTAGAAGCTTCATGGTCACGAAAACTGGAGCCCAAATGGGAAGGACCTTACCTGGTGCAAGATATAAAAGGAACTACCTTTTGGCTACGAAAAACTTCAGGCACAATCATCCCTACTACCATCCACCGAAACTGACTCAAGAAGTATCATGGCCAATAACTGAAGTACTGAAACAGCACTCAAGATCACTAGTGCTGCCCAAAGAGCCATTGAGAGACAGTGACATACTACTGAACCCCCAACTATAGAGGAATGTTATGACAGTATCCAAAGTATTGTCCAGACCCACCTCTCCTGAATTTCGCACTTCAAGACCTACCATCATAGAACAGAGTTCCAAGAGTACTTCAAGCTTGGACAGATACTCAATCAGAATGCAGAAATGACTAAAGAAGATTGGATTGCAGAATGTCAGCTCTCTTATTCACAGATCACCATTGCCAAGAGAATTCATAAGCTGTTTCGAGATGATGAACCAGCACTAGCCCATCTCCGAGGAATAACCCCTACAGACTTCGAGCAAGTCAGGCAACATCATTGGGAAACTGTGATATAACAAATTGCACAGTACAAGACCATACAAACCATCAAAGCCTAGGAGTTTGAATGAATAGGATATTTCAGGGACGAATCACCTATTCAGGAGGAAGTTGTGATGGTCAATCCAAATTAGTAATCTGAATCAGGGGAATTAGACATTTGATCACGGTACCTGAATCCGATTCCCAGTATAGTATAGCCTTATAGTTAGCCAAGTCTCTGATTTAGACAATGTCAAAATATCTCGACACTTGCGAAATCAATGACCCGATATAGTATAGCATTTAGACAATGTCAAAAAGTCTTGACACTTACTAAATGACTCATAAACTTAGCCATATAACTTAGCCATCACATAACTAGCAAAACCTGTATAAATAACCTAGTATCTTAGAGTGAATAAACCTCAGATCGAAATAGTTCAAAGCAAAGAGAAAGCAAAGGAACTAGTAAGCCTGCGGGCAGATACACTTCGAACTCACCCACCCCTGCATACTGAGGACTCTGCGGAGTCAAAGAAGATCAAGAACTCAAGATACAAAAATCCAATGTACTTATGAGGTTAAGCATCTGCTATGTTACAATAAATATCAGATAAATATATATAATGGAAATTTTGACAGAATTTCCAAAAGACAGTCATACTTCTGAATATCTCTGAGGAAGAGAAGTATAAATAACCTAAACAATCTTATATAGATAACTTACTACAATATGAGTACTCAGTAAAGATACTAAGAATAAATCAAAAATAAGATTACTACTACTAGTACTCTAAATAAGTTAATCTAGATCAGATTTGAATCCCATCTAGATCAACTCAGATGAGATTCAAATCTGATCTGGATTGATTCAAATCAACTATTGTTTTGATTTTCAAATTAGACAATTAAATGTTTATATCTTTTTTTTTTTTTTTTTTATAGTCACTTGGACTCCATTCCTTTATTAATACCAATGTCTATAGTAATATTGATACATCCTATGCCCTCACCCTATCCCACAGGGTCCCCCTCCCTCTCAAGTTCTTACAAATGCCACCCCGTCCACCTTCACTACAACTCTACCACCACTGTTCTCTACAATCCTCCTTACTAGACCCTTACGTCTCCCCCCCTTGGGGCCCCATCCAATCCACCATGCCTTGAAGAGCTCGAGCATCAGCTCCTCCCACCTTACTACCCTCAGGTTCACAGGCCTCCGAGGGCCCTCCTCAAAGATGCTCTGCCAGTGTTCTGTGAGCCCCACCCATATTGCAATGGTCCAACCAACCATCAGCCACTCATTCCCCACCCCCCCTACCAGCCTTGACTGTAGTGCTGCCCACTGCCCACCCACCTCAGGGTCAGGTGCTGGTACTCCCAACTACCTTCCAAAAATTCTCCATACTCTCACACTCCCCCAGCCAATGTTCAGGAGTCTGCACCACCCCGCCCTCCTGCCCTACATTAAGGCACTCCTCACAATCAAATACTCCACCATCCACCAGATGGCCAGCCCTAAAGTTTAGCATCACATTTCGCCTCAACAGCCGCCACTATGCTACCCAGAGTTTTGGTAGAAGCCACCTTGACACCACCTTGATCCAAGACCAGACATCTGCCCAGTCCCATCCCTCCCCAATCCCAGCCCCTTGCCAGGACTCTGGCCAAAGGTCCTGTCCCAGACCCCGAAGGCACTCCATGCCCTCCTCTAATTGGAAGTCCTCAACCAGATTCCCTCCCAACAAGAGCCAGTCCCACCTCCACATCTCTGGACCCCAGTCCTCATCCTCTTCAGTACCTTGCCAATGGATCCCAATGCGATGGGCCCCATCTACCACTCCCCACCAGAATCCTTTGTACCAGATCCTCTGACTACCATCCAAGGCCACCAAGGACAGTAGATCCCCTGAGCCACCCCATGGCGACACCCTCACCTCCCACAAATGCTGCATAAGGGTGTCTTCCATGGTTGCAATATCCCATTGCTCGAAAATGGTGTTCCCAGCAATTTATCTCTTGTTGTCTTGGAAATTGGTACCCTTCTTGATCATAGGTTGGGGGAAGGATAGACAAGGGGTATATTTCTGTTCGGGTGAAGACACCTTGTCCCCTAAATCGACTTTGTAACCTTGTGGTGACTTCTTGAAAGGTGGTGGACTGTGCAAGAGTAGTTGGAGGTTCTGGTCTCTGGGGTCTCTGTCTTTATTGTTGGTCCAACAGATGACACTGGTAGCAGTAGTCTTGGGGAGAGTGGAAGACAATTTGGTGTGGACATCTTCCTAGCTGAAAAGCTTTCTCTTGGTGGGTTTCTTTATTGGGAATAATAGTGATTATACTGGGTCCTTCTTCTATATTCCAAGGGTCATTGTCTTCAGGTGGTGTCCAGTGAGGGTTATCCCAGGAAATGAGTTTGGAGACCTCTTCTTCATTGGGTACTTCTTGTTCAGGAACTTCTTGGTCAGAAGTTTCTTCTTCCTCAGATGATTCTTGACCCCAAATCGCTTGTACTTCTGCAGCTTTGGTAGCAGGTGTTTCTGGAATATGTCTGCATTTCTTCTTCTTTCTTCTGCACTCTGGGCAGGCTGTGCCAGGCGATTTCCTTGTTCCCATAATCTTGGAGGAGTGCTCAGGACACCTGTGTCTCTTAAGGTATATAGGGCATTCTTTGATTTCTCCTACAATGGCTCCAATGGTGATAGGGATGGTATTCTTGGCCCAAACATTGTCTTCCAGTCTGTCATCCACCAGGTTAATTCAGGGATTGAGTCTGGGATCATTTCCATCTTCAGATTCTTCTTCCTCTTCTGTAGTAGACTCTTCACTGCTGGCATATTCTTCTTGAATAGTG
Source organism: Jimgerdemannia flammicorona (assembly GCA_003990745.1). Lineage (NCBI taxonomy): Eukaryota > Fungi > Mucoromycota > Endogonomycetes > Endogonales > Endogonaceae > Jimgerdemannia > Jimgerdemannia flammicorona. The sequence continues at coordinate 4,773 of RBNI01002305.1, read as the reverse complement.
ACCTTCTTCTTCTTCTTTGATTGCTCATAGCTAGTCACCTTAACTCTATACTTCTTGCCTCAGTAGTCAAACTTGAGTACTTGTTGGCCAATATCAACAACTGCATTCATTTCCTTCATCCAGTTGGTGCCAAGAATCATATCATAGGTGACAGCTTCAGTGACAACAGCTTTGGGGATGGAGAACTAAATGTGTCTAAGGGAGATGGTGATATTTCGTACTTCTCCAAGGGGTTGAGTTCGGGCTCTATCTGCTACTATGATGCTGAGGTTGGATGGTCCATCAATGGGCCATTAGAGGGTGTCCAAGAATTGTTTGGCAATAACACAGACAGCTGCTTCTGTGTCTATAAGAATTTTTGCTTTTTGTCCTCCAATATCTCTATATAAATAAATGCTGACATGTCTTTTGGCTGCTTGGACAGGGATGGAAGCTGGTTCTTGCTGTGGGATTGGAACTTGGCCAGTGCTAGACCTGGTGATTCTCAGCAATTTGTTTTGGACTCCAGCTAGTGTCAGTTGCAAGAACTGCAGGAGAGGGACTTCCATCTTAGCTTCTTGAATCTTCTGCCAGGCTTTATTGTAAATGTCTCTAGGCATGGTCTTCAGAGTGTACTTATTCTTAGGCTTCAGGGGTATAGGTTCCCATTCTTCTTATTCCATTTCTTCATCTTCTGGTAGCAGCTCATTTGTTTCAGACACAAATGGTGAGGGAGTTCGGGGAGATATTTCTACCTGTTCCTCCTCATGCTCTTCATCTTCTTCCTGGATCATTCTTCTGCTGACATTTCTGGATGGCCTTCCTACAGGTCTCTTCCTTTTCTCTGCTGGGTAGACTGTTTTTTGGGTGCTAACCTTGGTAGGGTACAAGTCTAGGTCACTGTAGTCTTCACTGTTGCTTGCTTCCTCAAAATCTTCGACAGGATGGGCTTCAGTCTTCTTGTACTAAGTGTCATTCCTTCAGTTCAGTGGTTCTGAGTCCCTTTGGTCACTTCTTTTATTATCACATTCAGTGGCATAGTGTCTGAATTGTCTACAGTGGAAGCATTGGACTTGGGCTCTGTCTTGGGCAGGGTACCTTCTTTCTTCTTGCTGGTAATTCCTGTTATCTCTTGGTGGATAACCTTGACTCCTCTGTGATGGGTATGCTCTGTTGTCCCAGTAGCTCTGATTTTCACATGTGGTGAGTTTTTCAATCTGTCCAACCAATTGGTCCAACTTGGAGCTAAGGTCTTGGATTTCGCTTCTGTCCTTCTTTCCTTCTTTGGCTGGCCTTCTTTCTTCAGATCTTACTTGTCCTTGAAGGAGTCCTTGTAGGGCTTTGACCAGGATGTCTTCCTTCTCTTCTTTTCTGTCATGATCACTCCAGGTAGTTCCTTGTCTGACATCAAAGTATCCTTGGGCTGCATCTACTTGTTCCTTGGACCTTCTGATGCCTAGAGTGCAGACATACTGAGCAATATTTGGGGGAATTCCATTAATGAAGGTCATTGGACCTATGATGTCTTGGTTGGTGGCATTGAACCCAGCAGAATGCATTCTCTTCTGGATTCTTATGAAGAAGGCTCTGGGTGATTCTCCAAGATTCATCTTCATCCCCATGATGGATTCCTGAGCCTTGTGGCAGGTTTCATTTTCTGCATATTTTTCAATGAGCCAGTGGACCATGGCCTCATATTCTAGCTCATCAGACATTACTGCTTGTATCTGTCTTGCTAGTTCTGAGTCTCAGTTGGTTACTGTTTGATGAAAAATTCCTCTGGCTGGTTCTCTGAGCTGAGCTTTATAGATGGTGATTTTTCATCTGAGAGATTCCTCAAGGCTGCAATTCCTTCAATTCCATCAAGGAATTCTCTGGGGTCTTCCTCTGGATATCCTGCAAAGGTTGGCAATGAAGTGGCCATTTCTTCATCACTTTCTTCTGATTCTGGTTCAGGTTCAGATTCAGATTCTGATTTGCTTTCTGAGCTGACACTGGAGATGGGGGTGTTTGGGTATCTTGAGGATGGTGTTCTGTTCCTTGGATGGAGTGGAATAGGTCTAGGTATTCTTGTAGGAGCTACTTCTGATTCTGCAAGGAGTTGTGGTAGGGGTTCTATTGGTGAGATTGATGGGACTGGTGTGGGGTATCTGGCTGTAAAGTGTTGGGTTCATGTGATAAGATCTTCTAGTTCTTGTGCAAGTTCTCCAAAATCTCTAGCAGGGCTGTCTGTATTATCTGGTTGGTCTGGTTGGGGATTTCGGGCTGTACTGCCTTCTGGTTCTGGTTGGGATCCTTCTGATGCTGGGTAATTGGCAAGTCTTGAAGTAATTACTTCTCTTCCTGTCCAGATACTGGTGATAACTGGTTCTCCTATAGTAGCAGAGGTTGGTGTTGGGTCAAATGTATCCAGTTTGACTGTGGGTTCTTGTGAGCTGAAAAGTCACATTGATTTTGAAATCTTCCCAGTTGAGCCCCCAAATGTAATGTGCTGGCTCAATGGAGGCAAATTACAAGGTTGGGGGTTGGTGTAGTTTGGCTTGAGCCCCCAGTTACTTTGTCAAAAAGCAACAAAATGTTCTAAGATTTCCTGAGGTCCTTGGTGTTTAGTGGTATAATAGTCAAAGCTGGATATCTGTAAGCGATTTTCTTATTGGGACAGTTCTCTGGGTGTAGCAGCGATTTGTATGTCTTTTCCTTCTTGGGTCAACTGGGAATGGCAGAATTTGTATGTAGCGCAAGCGGTTTCCTTCCTGGGTGACAGCAGTCTCCAAAAGTATGCAATTTCTGCATGACGATCTCTTGTATAGCATGAGTTTCTTAGGCATGACAGTCTGGCAATTTAGCAGTTTCTTTCTTTGGCAGTGGCAATCTTTATGTAGCATGACGGATTCCTTATGAGGACATTCTGATAATTTGACAGATAACTCAATTTGGTGTAGATTCTTCAAAAGTGGCAGTTTGGAAATAGAAGATGGCACAGATTCTTCTTACTGGGAATTATACTGGCAGCGGGTAATTCAATAACTCAGACTCACTGGGAACAACAAATAGCTTGGATGGCATGGGTTTTCTGGGAATGCAGATAACTTGAAAATGGTAGATAATACAGATTCTCCTGAATTGGTGGGCTTCTTGAAAAAAAAGGTGGCTTCAACTGGGAATAACTTGGATGGCATAAGTTCTTCTGGATCAGGCTCCTCTGGGAATATGAACAACTGATGGCATTCTTTGGGAAAGGGTCTCTTGGCAAAGTTATATCAAAGACTGGCTTTGTTTTTGCAGGGTTATGTTGTAGACTGGCTCCACTGTGAAGTTGCATCAGAAACTGGCTTGAGCAAGGTGGCTTTCTGGGGAAGGCAGAGAATAACTTGGAAATGGCAGCTTATTCCTTAAGCAGCAGGCTACTCAAATGGTGGCGAAGTTCTTCCTTGAACTTGGGTGGCAAACTCAGGTTCTTCAGGCTTATCTGGCAAGTATACCAAAAATGAACTTATTCTTTGTATCAGAAAGTAGACCAGAGTGGACAGAGAGGACCAATGCTCACAATCTTCTAACAGTAGCTGTAGAGTTCCTCTCGAAGTGTGGTAGGCAGACTTGTCTTTTGCTTTTGGATTCAATTTCAGACTGAGGTTTATTCACTCTTATCTCTGGGGTAATTTATACATTATGGTTGCTATCTGGTTGCTATCTAACTAATCCTAGATTTGCTATCTATGGTATGTTTGGGCAGACGGTCACTGTTCAGCAGACAGCCACTGTCCAGGGGACAGCCACTGTTCACATTATTCCCTTCTTTGGCTATCTGGTTATTTATACATTTTTCCACAGCAATGGTTGCTGGTTACTATGCTATGCTAATATTCATGTCACCTGCTTGGTTTTTGGGATTAGTACATTTCATGGTTTGTCACAATAGTCACTCAGACTCCTTTATTACCAAGCTATCTATGTAGATAAATACAACATCACACACTACCCAACTCTGCCCACTACCCAATCCCCCTAAAAGGTACCCCACCAACTCCTACTTGTTTGAGTGCCACTTGGCCTGTAATTACCTCTATCTGACCCCAACTTTACCAGCAGACCCTATTAATGAGCTGGCAATGGTAGCCACTCTGAGGCCCCCAATCCATCCATCAGCCAGTCAAGAGATCCTCCATCAATCCATTCCACCTCAACAACCTCTTGGTAAGGCTCAACTGCTGCCCTTCCTCAAATACAAAGAGCCCATACCCTGCTAGCCCCACTCAAATTTCCAAGGCCCAGCTGTACATAAGTAACTCATTCCCCACTCTCCCTACAAGCTGCTCCTTCAAGTCCTCCCAATGGTCCCCCACCACATCTTCCCTCCTCTGAACCACCAGATGCTCCTCTATAGTAACCCAAAAATCTCCAAGTACCTTATACTCCTCCAGCCAATGTTCAGGCATCTGTATAAAACCCCCTTCCTGCTCCACATTAAGGCAAACCTCACACTCAAACTCCCCACCCTCAACCAAATGTCCAGAGCAGAAGTTCAGCATGATATTCCTTCTGAGCATATACCACCATACCACCCAGAACTTGGGGGAAAATCACCTCTTGACTGCAGCACTCCTGGATCAAACTCCAGTCCAGTCCTACTCCTCATCTATGCCAATACTCTGCTAATCCACTGGCTATACATCCAGCCCCATCTCTCACTGACACTTAACTCTATCTCTAATATCAAATTCAATAAGAGGAGAGCCTCCAAGCAGGAGTCTATCCCAATGCCACATATTAGGCCCCCACACTGCCTCCCCCTCA
>RBNI01002304.1:0-18916 GCA_003990745.1 Jimgerdemannia flammicorona | reverse complement strand
AAAAACTGTTGTGTCCGAGCTCTCCTCGAAGGTGACGGTGCCATGGTGGTCGTGTGGTTGGAATAGGACAGCTGTGTTGGCCACAAACGGGACCCCGAAACCGTAGGTAAGGTCATACCAGACTCCACCGCTGTCCTTCCAGGTTGGGCCCTTCCTTTCCAGGACGTAAAACATTACCGGGGTGACATTGTTGTCTGTGTGTGTGGGCAGAGAAAGGTTGTGCCCAACGTATCCTGATGTGACGCAAGTGTATGGTTGGGTGAACCCTTAGCCTAGGACCTCATACTGCCAGGCTGTGCTGGTGGATGCTTGCCCTTGGTCCAGCCCCGAGAGCCCCGGCTTGGAAACCTGCCGAAATGGACGGCAACCGGTCAGTCCTTTTTGTATGTGGGGGGGCAGAAACCCCCCGGGCTGCAGAAACCCCCTGGGCTGCAGCACCCCGAAAAAGCGGAGCTCCTCACCTTATAAGGTATGCTAAATTGCGCCAAGAATGTGCGTACAGCCACGCCGAGATCACCACCAAGCTGGTCTGCCGTACGCTCTACCAATCTGCTCAAAGAACCCCAGATCATAGCCACCATTGCCGCATAGGCCGTGTCGTGCTCGCACACAGTTTGCTCTTCAATGGCACTTCTAAAGTTCTGGTAGGGGTACAGAATCTTGTGCATCCCTGGAATTGTATCAAAAAAGAGTATGTCGGCGAAGAGTGTGATTTATCTGGGGAGGGGTCAAAAAAAAAAGAGAGACGAGTGCGGGGGATTTCGGAACTCTGGAACCCACCCTTTGCCAGTGTTGCAGTATACCCAATTCCCGTCCAAACCCCCCCTCCTTGCTTTTTTCGCCCCCTCTTTCCTGCCACCCAGTATTTGATGCAATCCTCGCAAATCTCATTGATGTGGCAGCGAAGCTCGTCACCGTAGAGGTTCCTTACCACCATCACAACCACCTCTCCACATTCGTTAATAAAGATATGGTTCTCTTCATCATTGGTTACTCCTGCTGGCCAATGGACCCCTTGGTCGAGTACGATTGGCTCTGATTCGAATGTAGACCCCCAAGCCTTGATGACAATGCTGGTACTGCTCATGCTGAACATCTTGCCCTCGAATTTCTCTATTTGATCAGATGCCAGACGTGGTTGAACTCAGGTAACTTTGAACTCTCCTTTCCAATGGAACTGAGCTCTGATCTGAGGGACTGAGATAAGTATGCGGGCAGGTTGCATGTGGGTGGGTTGCGTGTGGGTGTGGGTGTTTTTTTAGGGGGAGACTACATAAAAATGAAATTAAATAAAACACAGAGATGGGTATTTCAGAAAAAGAGCGTGAGTGAGTGAGTGAGTGAGTGAGTGAGTGAGTGAGCTACATGCCGACGAGTTGCATGCCGACGAGTTGCATGCCGACGAGTTGCATGAGTTACACAAGATTGCTCACGAAGGCTTGCTTCTGTTCCTTTTGAGACCTCCGCTACGCGATGCATTGACTCAACAGCTCAGCTACCAAAGGCATGCCCCGTAACGTCCGCCAGCCTTTCTTCATCTTGACCAGATGTTGCGAATAAAGTCGGCAGATCTCGCCGTAGAGCTGTAGACCCTAAGAACAGCACAAGGTTAGGTCATGCTGGGGAAGTTTAAATAAACACAAGTAAACAAGTGGCGGCCGAGTGAGCAATCTACATCTACCATCAGCTGCTCAAAAAAGGCTGCCGCATACATAGCTGTGAGGTCTGTGAATTCCGAGGTCCGAAGGGCCACCGTGAGTTGTTGTCGGAATTCTCCCTCATCCCCGCCATCGCCATCGCCATCGCCACTGCCACTGCCGTCGCCCCTTTGGCTCTCGATAAGCAGCTTGTGTGCTGTCCATATGAGAAAGAATCTAACATTGTCAGCAGAGAGTGCATTTCCACCTCAAATACTCCCTCTTTTGATGATCATTGCAGGGTGAAAAATGAGTAGACTGGACCAACGTATGAATTAAGCGCTGCTGTTTTGTTTGCTCATGATGCAGCAGGAAAGAACAAAGAAAAAGAACAAAGAAAAAGAACAAAGAAAAGAACAAAAGAAGAGAGGGAGCAAAAGGAAAGGGTGATGTCACCAAAGTGCGGCAGGAAAAAAAAACAAGAGCGAAATGAACAAAAGAAAGAGAGATGACACCAAAGATTTCAATCCGGATAGACCAATCCAGATGGACCAATCCGGATGGACCAATCCGGATGGACCAATCCGGATGGACCAATCCGGATGGACCAATCCGGATCAATCCAGATGGATCAATCCGGTTGGATCAATCCGGATCAATCCGGATCAATCCGGATCAGATCACGAGACCAATCCGAGTTGATTCGAATCCATCACATAACGAATCTGATTTGAATCTCATCCAGATCAACTTCATCCGTTCAGAGCACTACTGGTGACCCTTATCACTATATCCTCTACTACCGTAAAATGGAAACAAGGATCACTATTGCTACTGAATACCTCCAAATATGGCAGGAGTATGAAATAGGAAACCTCCTCTGCCGAGAGTTCCCACAGACTAGCACTCAAGAGCTACAAGATGCCACTCTCATGGATATATGTGAAACGAGAATAGCTAAGAAGATCCATCAGATATTCAGACATGCACCATGGTCAATCTCCAACTTAGAGTATGTTAGAGTCTCAGATTTCAGAGACCTGTCATCCTGCCATATCAATACACTAGAAGCCAGGGTGGCTACAGAAGCCCAGTCCACTATCATCCTCAATAGTAATAAAATAGAAGACTTCTGGCATCCTATCCTCCAGGACAACTCAGACCAATTCCTACAAGGATTGATCTCAGTATTCCAAGGCCCAAGCATTCAGGTTAGACCTCTCCAAGACCCCACATTTGTCCCCTATTTTGTGAAAGAGAATCTCATAGACTGGAGAACTCCAGATCTCCTTATCCTCACTGCCACTGCCAAACATGATGACATCATCAGTGATGATGTTATCCCATATGTCATCAAAGCATGCAAAACATATGATATATATGAGATATACAACCTACATAATAACAACAATAAAATAGATGAGACATTCATGGACCTTATCTCCTTTGAAGACATCCTGACCTCTGATGATGAAGCCCTTATGGTCTTGAATATTCTGCTCTAAGTCTCTTGGTTATACTGAATAATATCAGTACTGGTATTCTGATGTGATACCAAATTATACCAGTATCCTGAATCTGTACAACCATCAGTACCGACCCTGGAACTTAGTAGTTTTTCCTATCCTGGCATTTTATTTTAGTTATTGGAATTTATATTTAGCTTTATATCTTAGCAACCATTGAATTATATTTTGTATAAATACCCCTCTTATTTTCTCTGAAATAAAGTCAGTTCTGGTTCACTTATACACAATCTCTTGCAAGCAATTTAAGAGATAACAAGACAGTTTAAAGATAAGAAGTTTGAGGACTATAAGACCTTGGGAAGGCACTCCAATAAGAACTTGCTTATAACAAACTTGAGTTAGTCTAAGAGATATACCTTGAAGAGAATCTGGTATATTTGAAGGACTCAGTGATCACTACATGATATTATATAGAGATATTAGAGAACAAAAGGTAAAAATCCTCATTTTACTTAGACTTTGCCATTTATTACCAATCTATCACATAGAATTACATTATCCCCTCCTACTACCCAATACTCCTAGAGAGCCTCCTCTCTACATCCTTATGCTTAAAAACCACCTTACCACCCACCACTCTAACTTTTCCCTCACTCTTTCTACAAATTTTCTCTACCAAACAGTACCACTGATCTTTCTGCAGACCCCATCTCAGCCACCAGTCTGTCAAGATGTCCTCCATCAACCCTTTCTATCTCACCAACTGCTCCTCCAAACTCAAATGCTTTCCTTCCTCAAAAATAAACAACTAGTGATCTGCCAGGCCCACTCATACCTAATACTCAACCCAAAGTCAGTCACTTCTTCCCCACCCCCCTCTCACCAATCTATCCTACAGATCCTCCCATCAGCCCTGCTTGCTATCCTCTCTATGCACAGTACCCAATCTATTCCCAACTACTAATCAGAATTTACCAAGTACCTCACACTCCTCTAGCCAATATTCTGGTATCTATACAAACCCTCTTTCCTGTTCCACATTATAATACTCCTCATATTCAAAGTTCTCTCTCTCCACAAGATGGCCTGAGCAAAAGTTGAGCATAATATTTCTCTGCAACATACACTACTAAACCACTCAGTACTTGAGTAGCAACTATTATCTTATTTTCACACTCTAGGCCCAGACTCTATTCCAGTCCCACTTCTCTCCAATTCTCATCATCTGCCAGCCACTAGACCATACATTCTGTCCTATCTCCCTCTGGTACTTTACTCTATCATCAATATCAAAGTCCATAAGGGGGATACCTCTCAGCAACACTCAATCTCATCTCTATATTACAGAGCCCTAAGGTACCTCTCTTTCATCTCTCTGCTAGTGAATTCCAATATGATGAGTCCCATCTACTATTCCTCACCAAAAGCCCTTAAATCTCATATGCCTACTATTTGAAAGCCCAACTAAGGACAGTAAATCTCCAGTAGTTCCTCTTGATAAGCACCTTATCTCCTAGACCTTCTTTATCAGAGAAATCCAGCTACTGATCCTCAGTTTCACTACTCTCTTCAATCTATACTCTCAGACAATGCAATCTCTTCAGGAAATCAACCAGTCCAAGGCCTCCCCTAGTCACTAGTAATGACAATATTTCCCAGCTAATCTGACTCCTCTGCCCAGCCCAGATCTAATCTTTGGTCAGCTTCAATAGTCTCTTCACTACTCAGGTCAGAAAGTCTAAATAGTATACCAAATACCATATCTTCAGTAGCCAGTAGATATTCAGAATTGTGATACACTCTGCTAAAGAAAGGTGGCAGCCTCTCCAACCTTACAGAACCTCCCCCCAGATGGTTACTTATCTCTTCTACTAAGGTTGTGGTAGGACTGATCTATATATAGAGAGATAGATGCCTAAGTATCTCACAGTCTCTCTAATAGGGACAATTGTTCTAATAACATCTCCTCCCACCAAACCATTACCTAATACCATCATTTCATACTTATGCTAGTTAAGTTTAGTCCCAGAGTATACCTCATACTACTCTACTGTTTTCTGGAGTTCCTTAATATCAGCAATTGACCCCAGACCAATCACTATATTATCTGCAAAGACCCCAACTTTCTATACAATGCCAAATATAGAGAGCCCCACAATCTTCCACCTAATTCTATCTATCAATAGCTCCAAGGGCAGAGTATACAAGATGGGAGACAGTGGGTCTCTCTAGAGAATACTTCTCTCCAGAGGGAATACTACCTCTCTATGCCTATTGCATATGAGTACTGCTCTACTCCCTTCCAGTAGACTGAGCATTACCACTTAGAACTGCTGAGGGATACCAATCCTGTCCAGAACCTTTGCCAGCCAGACTTATCATACATGATCATAAGCTTTCTCCTAATCCAAGAAGACCAATCTCCCATCCAGTCTACAGACTCAAGCCCTTTCAATAATACTATACATCTAGGCCATATCATCTCTAATGAGCTGACTCTCTACAAAATCTTGCTACTCCTCACCCAAGACTTGCTGGGCCACCTTCTGCAGCTATACCACTACCACCTTAGTGACCAACTCCCTGTCCATATCCAGTAGTATAATGGGCTGCCAATTTCTCCAGTCCTCTCTCCTCCCCTTGTCCTTAAAGAGCAGAGCCACCAGCCTCAGATTCTGCTCCCCTACCTATCTTCTGGACTATAATACTAAGTTACAGAGTACTATAAACTCCCCCATCACTCCAGAGATATCTACCATCTTCTTCCAAAAGTCCTAGGATAGACCATTCGCTTCTGGTACTATGCTCAGTATAGTCACAGCAAGAATCTGGCAAATTTCCTCCTTCTGAACTAGCACTACCAAGCTATCAAGCCCATCAACCTGTAGTAGATGTCATTTCTCCAAAATATATTCTATGGTGGCAGCATCAGTCCCACCCTCCTCCTTACTCTACAAACCACTCTACCTTTTCTTCAATAAGTCCAAAATGTCTTGTAAACTATGTACCAGCAGACTACCAGAATTAAGAACCTCTTCCCATCACTGCTTTACTTTCTTTACCTGAAGAGTCCTTGAAAGGTATCTAGAGGGCCTCTCTCCCTCCTCCAATCTCTACTAGCATAGTTATGTAGCCAAACCCCATGCTCTCATCTTCTCCTCCTTTCTCAATATCTGTTGTAACTCTGCAACCTCTAGCCTTGCCTATATTACACTCTAGTTCTCTATCCCCTCTAGGGCCAAGAGTCTAGCCCAGTCTTCCAAAAGCCCAGCCAATCTATCAGAAGCCCAGATTACCCTCCTCCTCCTCTGCCTTCCTGTTATCTTGCTAGCTTTACTCCAGTAAACTCTAGCAGCCTCCTTCAACCTCACCTACTGAACACTAACCATGGCCCCCTTCTGCATCCAACTCTCCATTCTCTATTGAATATCCTCCACCCACTTGTCCCACAAACCCTTCTCAGCTAACAAAGAGAAATTGAGGTACCAATATCTAGGCCCATCCTCACTCCCCCCAAAATGTCCCTGCCTCAACAGTTCCCAGTGATCAGACCATAGATACCACTCAGTCTCCAGTGACTTCCAAACATCCAAGCCCCAGTAGTCTGCTATTAGCATCCAGTCAATTCTCATATCCAGACTATTTGCCTAGTGTATGTATATTCTCTGATTACCCCAGAACCCCCTGCCAGCATCCACCAGAGTACTCAATCTCTCTACTTCCTCCCACATCTCCAACCTCCCACTCCTGCTCTCCATCTCCCACCCTCCATCAGTCCTATCCACTAATGCCTCCCAGACCATATTAAAGTCTCCTCTAAGAATGTCCACTCTAGCCCCCATAAGGGTCCAACTCTCTAGGAGTCCCTTCATCCAATTCACTCTCTCATCTTATACAGCAGGGCAGTAGCAGAACCTCACTATAACTAGCTCCCAACCTGGTCAAATCCACTCTCTCCAGACCAGCCTGTCCCCCCAGCTCCTTATATCTTATATCTCCCCTCTGCCTCTCCATACCAGGATCCCAACCTTACTCTTCTAAACTACTATATATACCTCCCCATTCTGTTGTCCATTTTAGTCTGTTCAAGTCATCTTCACATCTAATATCCTAAAGAAGAAAGAGATCAGCCTCCAAGTTCTTCAGCTAAGTAAAAATGTTCTGATATCTAACTGAACTCTACAGCCTATTCACATTCAAAGAAAAAATATCTATTATACTATTTATAAGAAATAATATTAAGAGTCCTACTTACCCTCTATAACTCTACATCTATTCTTTCCTGTGCCAAGTCCAAGTTGTGTTCCCCAGCCACCTCCTCCTCTTCAATTCTTCTTACTTTCAATCCAACCAGAAGTTTAGTTAGTTCTCCATCCTCCTTTTCCTCAAAATCCTCACAATACTCCAGGCAGGCCTTCTGCCAAAGCTGTAATCTATAACACTCTACTCAATAAAAGACAGCCTGCTCACCAGCAGCAGCCACCAACTTGGCCTCCCTCTCCTTATCAACCTCATATCCTTTTTTCTCTAGAAAAACTACAAGTACCTCTGCCTTCAGTATCTCTACCACTCCATTATCATGTAAGATCTATGCTCAATGCTCATCACTCATTACTCTCAGGTCTACTTCTCCCAACTCTTCAGCCACAAAGTTATTCATCATCCAGTACATCCATAGTAGGTTTTCCACCTCCTTTCTCCCTAAAGTCATTGATCTTCCTTTACTCAGCATTGAGGTATCTGCTCCTATACTTGCAGTCTCATCCCACTCCTCCTCTGGGACATCCACCAGTTCATTCTCACTAGCTACCACTACCTGTCTCCCCTTTGCTACCTTAGAAACTCCAAAGTACACTTGCTGGACACTGTATATTGGCACATCCTCTGCTGCCCAGTCTCTTATAGCTGATCTTTATCTGATAAGAGGAGGAGGAGTATTCTCTCAGACTTCAAATATACCATCCTCATATAGGTCCTTGCTCAGTACCTTTCTGGTCTCCTCTGGACCCACCTCCACATTCTCTCCACTTCCACTGGCCCAGACACTCACTTTGACTCCTCCAGTATCCTCACTACCACTAGTAGTTCTCTTTGCCTCACTCTCTAGTTTCACCAGTAACTTCCTCTATCTCTTGCAACTTTGGGACCTCTTCTACAGCCCCTTATCAATGCAGAACACTTTTCATCAACAATCTCCAAGTATGTTGACTCCACATATACCTTTCAAGCCTTTGCCCTCTACTTCACTATACCACTCAACTCCTCTAGTATCTCCAATAGGTCCTTTTCCTTCTTCTCACCCCTCTTTACCCTCATCATCTTATATATGAAGACTCTTTATATTATCACTGAAGGCCAATCACAAGCCTTCTCAGTAGCCTCTCTCTCTACTAACTGAATCTGGACATCAATATCTCCTGTTCAGAAAGAGGTCTCTTCCCAGACCCTGAACTCTATATCAACCACCTCTCTATACTTGGCCATGACTTCCTCAACTCTCCTTCTTATCTCCACAGCAGTTACTATAGGAACTCCTTTTACCAGAATCTGCACCACTCTGGAGTCTCACCTCAAGTAGTATACCATCAGAATATATACCTCTCTAACCATCAACCTAGCCTTCAGTATATCTTCCAATAGCCCAGTCTCCTCAAAGTCCATCTCTACTTCTTCTAGGCCCCTCAGGAACTTAACAGATGCTGCACCATCAATCTATTTTACAATCAGCCCCAGGACCATTTTTGCTATCACCACTAAGCCCCAGAAGTATAAGGTGACTACAAACTCTAAGGTCAACTTCTTGAGTAATGGGGCCACTACCAGTCCTATTATACTATCTGCTAGATCACTAGACCTTATACTCTTCCCACAACTTGATCTATCATCAGCAGTCTCATCTAGATTTTTTTCCAGATTGTCTGTCATACTCCTATCAACAATTACCTCCTCAGCCACTATACTGCCAGCCCCACTACTCTGGCCCTCTAGAGAGACTCTCCTCTGTAGCTACTATTCTATATTCTTTATCATCTCCTTATCTCTTCTCAGCCAACCCTTCAGTCCAGTCACTAGCTATCCCCCCTTCATCTTATCTGCAAAGCTCACTCTCTCACTCTTCTGTCCTCCACCACTGCTCTCTTCTCTTCTACATCCTCCTACCAGTAAGCCTCTCATGCTTTCCCCTAAGCCAGGGCCTCTCCCCATATATTGTCAGTTGAACATACTTAGGCTTCTCTGCCTAGTATATACCTCAGAATACTCATCACTCACTATATTGCTAATATCTTCTCTTCAAAAATAGTATTGTGAGTATTATATAACCTGAATATTACTGGAGAAATATGTGGTGAAAATCCTCATTTATACAGAAGCAGCTATCTGTATTATTGTCAAATAATTTCTAAATACTCTCTAGTGGCCCATTGATAGACTATCTAACCTTAGCATTATAGTAGCAGATAGAGCTTTAACTCAACCTTTTAGAGAAGTATGAAATATCATTATCTCTCTTAGACACATTCAGTTCTCTATTTTAAAAGCTATTATCACTAAAGCTGTTACCTATGATATGATCCTTGATATCAACTGGATGAAGAAAATAAATATAGTCATTGATATTAACCAACAGATGCTCAAATTCAACTATAGAGAAAAGAAGTATAGGATCAAGATAACTAGCTATGAATAATTGAAGAAGAAAAAGATCACTATCTAGAAAAAGTATGCTAGTAATGAAAAATCTATTAAAGAGGAAGAAGAAGAATCTGAAGATAGAAATGATCCCAAACTTAACCCATAAATCAATCTAGATAATAGACCAGAAGACAATGTATGAGCTAAAGATACTATCTCTTTTTTTTTTTTTTTTTTTTTTTTTTTTTTTTTTTTTAACAGACTCAATGTTCTGCAGATTTTTATTAGAAGGAAACCTAGACTATATAGGCCAAAACCCTCTCCCACCACCCATCAAGCACTGCTCCCCCATTAACCTAGGCTAGCTATTGTCCAGCAGCTTGACCATACTAGGTGCAGCAGGGCCTATATTGGCCCATATCTCATTCTGTGCACTATGCTCTCTCTACTACTAGAGAAAACCCAGCCATATGCCAATGACTGAAAGTATATACCTGAGAACTCAATATATGTACAAGGCTATACCCAAGCCAAATAGAATAGCCCCTACCACCCCAAAGAGAATGATAGGTAAAGAAAAAACCCTCATCAAAGCACAATACAGTAGGTAGGGCCTAGTTCTCTCAGTCAAGGTGAGTAAAGAACTTATACATGAGGCAGGAGGAAACCCCCAATATCCCACTACTCAAGCTTGTGGGCCTTGATTATATTGCTATATCAGCTCCCAGTTCCAGTTGAGTGTAGTCAAGATATCTGAAATAGGTAGCCTTGGGCCCCCCAACCCTCTCTAATGACCAGGACCCAACCTGCTGAATCACCAAAAGAAGCCAAGAGTGACACCTACCACCTAACCACACTACACCAATCAAAAGGCCCTACCGAAGCAGCACTTGCCCTAGCCCTGATGACTGCCCCCAGCCTGGTACTCTACTGGTTCACTATTATTGCCCTTCCTCCTATTTGTAATGGACATCTCTCCTCCCATCCTGACAACATTCAAAAAGCAGTCACCTATGCCAGAACTGTGCTCACTGGGAAGCTTACCAAAGCTAAAGAGCTCCATCACAGATATCAAGGACCTGCAGATAACCTATACTGAGTACTTGACACCCAAGGTTGGCCGACTCCTTATGTAGTCTGAGATACACTGAGACAGTATCTTATTGGCGACAGCAAAAGGAAGAAGACACTACATCAAAATAGATGCACTCCAGATATAGCTGAAGGTATCAGAAACTGTAAAAAAGTGGAGAAGACACTGATCTGATATCAATAAAGGGGCAACTCATCACTATTGCCTCCCTCCCACTACCCTGCAACAGATACAGTAAACCAACCTGAGGTAGAGGGGGTAATAATTGTGGAAAGTGGACTCAGAAGGTTGCCTATCAAACTATTATGACTGGTAAGGTAGCAGAGAAAGGATGGCTTGTAAAGATACTATCTCTATCACAATTGGAGCTATTATAGGATAAGTCAGAGGATATCTCATCTATCTTAAAAAATACAAGTATCCTGAACATTCCTTCAAGATTATCAGAATAAGAAATTTATCTGATATAATCTGCCTTAAGTATAGAAAAAGAAAGAAGAAATATAATCTCTCTCTGAAGATATTTACAATTAAAGCTACAGAGGTATAAGCAATCTAGAGTCAAGAAATATCTAATGAAGAAACCTCTGAACAAGAAGTCTCTGAATAAAAGAAACTTCTTAAACTTATCTTCTGAGATAACTCTTGATATATACTATTAAAAGATAGTAATTACTGAAATACTGAAGAAGGACCAAGTACAGTTGTTATTGTCCTAAGACAAGAAATACACCTTTTGACTAAGAAGATGTCAGCATCAAAAGGTCTTCTACTCTCTCCAAGACTACTACTATTAGTATTACTTAATAGACTGGTAAGAAAGATTGAGATACTGTAGACCAGAATCTCTAATCATAATTATACAGATAACTACCTTTTAAGAAACCACTATAATATTGAAAATATGAGCTAATGGACAAGATCACTTATTTAAACAGAAGTATAGTCTTTAGCCAATCTTTTTCCAACTTATAATAAGAATGAATACTGATTCTCAAGACAGTAAGAAGTCAATAATTAAGAACTGTATTTTCAAGCAATAGAATATTATAATTATAGAAAACACCTAGACTACCAAGACTGTTTATATCTGAAGATTCACCTCAGTCAAGATATTACCATATATATACTTAAAAAAAGAGATAACAGAGCTCAAATCTAAAGAAATTAGACCAGAAAACTAAAGAAGGCTCTCAAGATATATAACTTAGAAAATGACATCCTAGCTCTTATTAGATATAAAACTCATCAAGGGTAAAAGATACTATCAACTTCTTAGAAGCCCTAGATTTTATAAAAAAAAGAGAAATAAATTACCTCTGAGACCTCTCTATTAGAGTCAGATAGCTATATCTTATATTCACTAAAGCTTCAGTTTAAAAATAATCCAAACTCAGTAAAGATATTGCTCAGTATATTTTACTATATCTCAAGGCCAAGCTTCTAATAAAGCTTATTAGAAAGATATGAGATATAACCTTCACAGCCTTAGAGATAAATCCATTAAGTTTAGGAGAATAATAGTACTTAGTACAGAACTAGCTATGCAGTCATCCAAGAGAACTTACATCCAACTAATCTCAAGATCTGAACTTATTAGATAAGGAATAACTATAGAAGGAAGAATAATAGATCCTAATATATAGATAAAATTAGAGTTATTCTGAACAATAGTAGTATAAAATAGAACTAAATCTATAAAGGGCAAAAGATTGTATAAGTAATCTTCATGAAGGTTAAGACTTTCTAACTATAAGAAGTCTCCAAACTAACTCAAGGCACAAGACAAACAGAAGGATTTGAAAGCTCAAATAAGAAAGAAGTATATCTTCTCTAGGTCAATCACTTCAAGAAGAATGCTCCTCTATAAGTATACTGCCAACCAGTTAAGCTATATAAGAACTTTATCTTAGAACTAGGAGAGCAGACCATTTTTGAAATCTTTATACTATCTAATCTCAGAAATATCTTCTTTAAATCTAATGAGGATCTCAAGAATCCAGATATAGAAGAATATATATTTTCTGATAAAATAAATTCTATAAACTCTCAAGCAATCAACCAAGGCTGAGAGAGCCTCATTCTACTAAAAGAAATCATTATAGACCATCTAGTGCTCTATCTTAATCAGATATATAGAGAAGTTATGAACTAAATCTATTGAGAAATAACAAAAGAAATCTCTTTCTCTACTATTATATCAGTTATAGAGTTTTGATAGATGATCTTCTAAGTCTTCTTTCTATAACTTATATCTCTCTACCTTAGGTTGGTTTGCTATATCTATTGCAAGATAGTGAGAAAGAGACAATAGTGATGAGTTATCTCTTTATCAGTATTAGATTAGTATTTTCTTTACCAGTACCTTTCACTTATATCATTTGGGTGACACAAGACTCTGACAACACTTTCAGCAACATCTTCAAGTATTGGTACTTTCAAGATGGCGAGCAACATGCATTCTGGTAAGTGTACTGGGCAGGGGGGCCCCAGTGCCTTTGACTGGCAACATGTGGGGGGGGGTCGGGGTGCTGGTCTTGGCATGCCGAGCGCTTCAATGAGAGGACACGGGGCTGGAGGGGGTGGCAGAGGAGGTGCAAGGCCACATGGGGGAGAGAGGATGACCTTCGCAGATAAGGTCAGGATGGGGAAGCAGATGACGGGACTGGATGGCTGGCTGGAGCTGGGGAAGGCAGCTGCTTCCTCGAGTGGCAAGGAGACCTCTCCACTGGGGGGACAGCATAGTGGGGCTGGAGGAGTAGTGGCTGAGGTAGTGACTGTTGATGGCAGTGTGACAGGCAATCTGGAAAAAAATCCAGATGTGATGGCTGATAGGGGACCTGGACAGGGGAGTGGCACGGGATCTGGGGACCTGGCTAATGGTGTGATGGGCCTCATGGCAACCCCATTACTCAAGAAATCTCGATTGGAATTCGCCATCACACTGTGCTTCCGAGGCTTGGTGGTGATGGCAAAGATGGTGCTGGGGCTGTTGGTGAGCGAGGTGAAGGGTGCAGTATTGGTTAAGTTTTTGAAGAAGCTGGAGGTGGTCGAGGTGGGGTTTGAAGAGGAAGATTTGCTACTGGAGGTGGTGGAGAAGGGTGTGGTGGTTGGAGGGATTTCAGTGCCAATGGTGAGGTGTATGCATTGGGATCCCCATGTGGTGCATCTGGTGATTGCAGACTTGCTGATGGTGAAGAAGGAGGAGGCAAGGAGGCTAGTCACAGATGTGGTGAAGGAGTATGGTGAAGTGGTTGACATTGGATTCAGGGTGTAGGAGGGGACTGAGCTTAGGATAAGAGATGTGGACATCTGGTTGAGGTTATTTGGGATGGAGAATACTGGGAAGGCTAGGGACTGGTCAGTGGCATTGAAGTGGGGCCCAGTGGAGTGCAAGGTTTTGAGGGTGAAGGGGTCAGAGAAAGAGGAGGAGGACCTGCTAGAGGCGCTTGAGGACTTGGCTGAGGTGGTGGAGAGGCAGCAAAGGGCTTGGAGGGCTTATGAGGCTAGGACGGTAGTGGAGGTGATTGAGGGCAAGAAAGTGCGAATGGACAAGGTGCTCTGGGAGAAGGCAAAGGGGAGACCGCTGCAGAAGGATTTGTTGGCCAGTTTGGATGGAGGCCACAGGGCAGGGGCTACGGAGGAGGGCACTGGAGTGAGTGCTAGCATCTGGGTGGAGGTAGGGCAGCAAGGGGAGAAGACAAAGGAGAGTGGGAGATGGGGGCCAGAGGAGGCTGGAGGGGACACAGCGATGGCAGAAGATATTCCAATCCAGTATGGTGTTCCCAAGGTGGGAGAGGGGGAGTTGGAGGATGTGTCTGAGGATGGGTGGGATGAGTCTGTGCAAACTGAGGAGAGGAAGAAAGGGGAGGCAGATTTGGAGCAGGCAGCCAAGGTAGTTGGAGGGAAGAAGTGGCTATTGAGAGCGCTGCAAAATGTGGTAGCTGAGGAACTGGGTGAGATCGACTTCTGGGTAATCAGTGAGGAATTCTGGGGGTGAGTGCTGCAAGGGGAGGAGGTCGTGAGGAAGTTGAGGGATGAGATGATGGCAGCTCTTCTGGAGGCGGAGGAGTATGAGGTCACTGAGGCAAGGGAGACAATGCTCTTGGATATAGCTAATGAAAGGGCAGCCTATCTGTGGGGGCCGCAGAAGGGACTGGAGAAGTGGCAGGTGGTGTGCGAGGAGCATTGGGCATTGATAGAGATGGTGGATGGTGAGGACTGTGCAGAACTATTAGCAGCTCTGGATGAACAGCAGAATGTGGAAGATGAGATTGCAGCAGAAAGGAACCTGGATCTGACTGGAGAGGAAGTGAGCATGGAATTATAGATGTGGAGATATCAACTTTATCAAATATTTCGCTATGAATAGTACAACTAACATTTTTTCTTTGAATGTTAATAGGCTTAGAGAGACTGGGAGGTGACATATGATTTTTGGATGGCTGAAGAAACTAGAGGCAGATCTCTTCTTACTTCAAGATGTACAGTGTGAGGGAGAGGAAGATGGACTGGAATGGACAAGAGAGTGGAGTGGGGAGGCAGTTTGGTAGGATAAAGTAGGAATCCTAGTTAGAAAGGGGAAAGGGGACATTGCGGACACTGGACATTGGGGTAGTAGATTAGTGTGGGGGACGTGGCGGAGGCCTGGATGGAACTCAATTGTGGTGGGATCTTGTTACTGCCTGGCTGAGAGAGGGACCCAAGTGGCATGAATTGGAGATCTGTGGGATTCTGGGCTCTTGGTTGAGGCTGGGGTGGATTGTCTGGGGGGAGACTTTAATATGGTATGGGAGAGTAGACTGGACTGAACTGATGGGGGATGGGGTGTGGCAGGAAGGAGTGGGGGATTGGAGGACTGGAAAGAGGTGGAAAGACTCAGCTCACTGGTGGATGCCATGCGACTTCAGGATGGAGACTGACGTCTATATACTCACTGGGTGAGAGGACTTGGAACTAGGATTGATTGGGTGCTGACTGCTGAGTGTTGGGGCAATACAGTTTGGGAGACGATGGAGGTCGAGTGGTGCCCTTGGTCAGACCACTGGGGTATTTGGGGTAGTGGGAGGTTTGGAGAGAGTGGAGAGGGGCCAGGACATTGGTGGCTGAACTCTTCGCTGCTGGATGAGATGGACCTGTGAAATGCATGGGTGGTAGAGATATGATCCAAGGTTAATGATTGGAGGCGAGCAGGGATGAGAATTGGAGATAGGTAGTGTAGACTGAAATCCGAAGCTCAAAGGTTCTGGGGAGAGGTGGGGAGGGAGCGGGGTGCTCAGCGGAGGAGACAAGTCCAATGGGCATCTAGGAGACTTGAAAGGCTACTTCTGAATTGGGCTGGATTACTGGAGGAGGAGGAGGTATTGGATTGGAAGGCTAGGTGGGCTAGGCTGGAAGTGGTTGAATTGCAGGATTTGTTGAGGAAGGAGGAAGTAATGCAGGCTCAGGCTATAGTGGCCAGGCTATGGTGGCAGGGATTAGAAGAAGGAGAAAGGCCCACAAGGTTTCTGTCCCATCTCCTTCATGCTAGGAGAGCAAGACTCTGGTGGGAAGGAGTTCTTAACAATGAGGGAGAGATGGTATTAGGTGTGCAGGGGATCCTTGGCCAGTTGAGCACTCGCTGGAGTAACCTCTGGAGTGAAGAGGAAGGAGGGAAGGTGGAGCAGGACATTGAGCGGCATCTGGAAGAGTGGTACCCAAATCCTGCAGCAGGGTTGGGGGAGCTTGGTCAACTGGTTTTGGGAGAGGAGATCCTTCGAGTTCTGGCATCAACAACCCTGGGAACTATGCCAGGGGAGGATGGTTTGCCTTGGGACTTTTGGAAACATATGGCATCTGTAGAGGAGGCTCTGGAGGAGATGTCACTGATGTGTGATGCAGTCATCAGTTCTGGAGAATGGATTGGAGGGCAGCAGTTGGAGCTAGTATCACTGCTGTATAAGGACAAAGGGCATAAGGAGGACTGGAAGAATTGGAGGCCAATTATGCTGCTGGATATGGACTGCAAGCTGGTCACCAAAATTCTGGTGGCAAGGTTACAGGGTGTGGCCCAACAGGTGCTAGGGAAGGAGCAGCGAGGCTTTATTGGGGGCTGACTGATCCGAGATGGCACGGCATGGGTTCATGGAGTTATTGAAGGTGCTAGGGCTGCAGGGGTGGATGGCCGCTTGGTCTTTCTGGACCAGGAGAAGGCCTATGATAGGGTTTGGAGAGTGTGGCTGGAGAAAGTACTGGAGCACATTGGAGTACCAGTGGGCATGTGTCGGTCACTTATTGGACTACTGGAAGGGAGTAGGGCTGCGATTCTGGCTAATGGACACAGGGGGGCCTCCTTCCCCTTGGGGAGGGGGATGCCACAGGGGGATCCATTGTCACCCATTCTTTATGCCTTTGCCTTGGAGCCATTGTTGGATAGGATCCGACACAGAGTTGGTGGATTGAATATCTTGGGCATCAATTGGAAGGTGGGGGCCTTTGCAGATGATATGGTGGTTGGGTTGGGTTTGGTGGCAGATGTGGCTAGGCTCAAGAAAATAGTTGAGTGGTATGAGAGGTGTTCTGGAGTGAAACTCAACTGACACAAGTGTGAGACAATGGTCCTTGGGGAAGGAGTTATAGGGGGGGATGTCATTGGAACAATTGTCCCGGCTGGAGGAGTGGTTCGGTACTTGGGTATTTATTTCTCAGTGTATGGCTCTCTACTTCCCAAGGAGTGGTGGGAGCGCAAGCTGGTAGAATGGGGGAAAGTACTGACGAGTTGGGGTGGTAGACAGGTGTTGCTGGTGGGGAGGGTAACTGTTCTGAATGTATATTGAATGCCAAAGCTTTGGTATCTGGGCTACCATTTGGACTTCCCTAAGTGGGTGGTTAAAAGGCTTCTCAAGATGGCCTGCTCTTGGCTCTGGGCTGGACGCCGGAGTCAGATTGGTTGGGAGATACTCGTACTTCCTGTGGATCGTGGAGGACTTGGCCTGGTGGACTTTTCCAAGAGGCTACTCTGCTTGAGGATGTGGTGGATGAAGAGGGCCAGTGAGTTGAGAGGAGGAGAATGGGTGCCTCTTATACAACATTTGTGGGAGGTGAGGGTGTCACTACGGGGTGGCTCAGGGGATCTACTGTCCTTGGTGGCCTTGGATGATAGCCGGAGGATACGGTACAAAGGATTCTGGTGGGGAGTGGTAGATGGGGCCCATCGCATTGGGATCCGGTGACAAGATACTGAAGGGGATGAGGACTGGGGTCCGGAGATGTGGAGGTGGGACTGGCTCTTGTTGGGAGAGAATCTGGTCAAGGACTTCCGATTAGAGGAGGGCATGGAGTGCCTTAGGGGTCTGGGACAGGACCTTTGGCCAGAGACCTGGCAAGGGGCTGGGATCGGAGAGGGATGGGACTGGGCAGGCATCTGGTCTTGGATCAAGGTGGTGTCGAGGTGGCTCCCACCAAAACTCTGGGTAGCATGGTGGAGGCTGTTGCGGTGAAATGTGATGCTAAACTTAGGGCTGGCCATCTGGTGGAGGGTGGGGTTTTTGATTGTAAGGAGTGTCATAATGTAGGGCAGGAGGGAGGGGTGGTACAGACTCCTGAACATTGGCTGGGGGAGTGCAAGAGTATGGAGAATTTTTGGAAGGTAGTTGGGGGGAGATTGGGAGTATCGGCGCCTGACCCTGAGGTGGGTGGACAGTGGGCGGCACTACAGTCAAGGTTGGTGGGGGGGTGGGGAATGAGTGGCTGATGGTTGGTTGGGCCGTTACAATATGGGTGGGGCTTGCAAAACACTGGTAGAGTGTCTTTGAGAAGAGTCCTCAGAGGCCTGTGAACCTGAGGGTAGTAAGGTGGGAGGAGCTGATGCTCGAGCTCTTCAAGGCATGGTGGATTGGATGGGGCCCCAAGGGGAAGAGGTGTAGGGGACTAGTAAGGAGAATTGTAGAGAAGAGTGGTGGTAGAGTTGTGGTAAAGGTGGATGGGGTGGCATTTGTAGGAACTCGAGAGGGGGGTGGGCCCTGTGGGATAGGGTGAGGGCATAGGCTGTATAAATATTACTATAGACATCAATTAATAAAGAGAGTCCAAGTGACTATAAAAAA
>RBNI01002303.1:0-18920 GCA_003990745.1 Jimgerdemannia flammicorona | reverse complement strand
TTCTCCTTAATCGATAAACTCCACCACCATGTCCCCACAGCCACAAGACTCAAGAACCCCCACATAAAATGTACTCTGACAATCCATGGGAATTCCTCCTCATCCAAAGCCCAACTATACAGAGTCCCGCACAAAGCCGGTCCGATGGCCCTCATTCCGCTAGCCATGCACCGCGCGAATCCGTTGATGGTTCCAAGAGTGCTAAGAGAAGACGCAGAATCGGACACGAGGATCATGGAGCTGGTAAACATGATAACGCTGCACATGGTCTTGCCGGCCAGGCATACCATGAGTCCGGCCCAGACGTAGGGGCCATGGAGATGACGCAGAAATCCCTGACTAAAGTAGAGTGGGATGTAGACGGCGAGCGCGAAGCGGAAGACGGCGAGGGTTCCCCAGCGACGCTGCAAAGCGGGCCAGAGGAGCAGCTGCATGACAAGAGTCATTACGCTGGCGGCGGAGAGGGAGATGCCGATGTCATTGAAGGTGAAGCCGAGACCACCCTCGGAGGGTGGAGTTGCGGCCCAGATGGAGTAAAGCCCGTCGTACATGACAGTTTGGAAGCAGACGAGGATGTAGGCGGTAATGATGATGAGGACTGGGCGAGTCAGCACCGAGCGGAGGGTCGGTTTGCTGGGTTTGGATTTCGGTTTGGATCGAAAAGCGGTGACGGTGATGGTGGTGGTGTCGAGTGTCGGGGTTGGGGAAGGGGCGCAGGAGGATAGCGGGGATGACTGGAGGATTGGGGGTAGAGGACGTGGATATGGATGGAGGCGGGCAGGTTGAGAGGATGGGAAAGGTGTTGTATTCGGGGACGCCGGCGCCGGAGGGCGTGATTCCGGACATCAGAGGCTGTCGCTCTGTGACCTCGCCGCCTTCCTCACTTTCATCCTCATTGTCCGAATCCCTGCTCTTCGTACCCAACGTCTCCTCCAGAAAAAAGATGACAAACACCAGTCCGACAGTGCACAAACATGCGCCGGTGAAACATGGCATAAAGTACGGGTTTGCCTCAAGCAAGGTCGTGGTCCATCCTCTGCCGCCAAACACTGCGAGGTACTTTTCGACGGGGTGAGTGAGGAAGCCGCCAAGGATGGGGCCGAAGATGGACCCTAGGCCGTACATGAGCGGAAGAAGGGAGAAGGCACGGGCGCGTTGGTTAGACGAATGATCAACTGTCAGCTCAGCGACCATGGACTTGAGAGCGCCGATGTTGCTGTTCAGCAGGCCGCAAAGCGAGCGCGAGGCGAGCGCCCACCGAAAAGGAGGATTGAAATGATCATGCCGGTCATCCCGATTAGTATGAAGGGGCGACGACCTGTGTATGGGTAGGTGGACGGGTAGATGGATGGGTAGATGGATGGGTAGATGGGTGGGTAGATGGGGATGGGTGAGTGAAAGGTATTAGGAGCTGTTTCGTTGAACAGATCATTGAGAGTCAAGGGAAAGAAACTTTACCGATTCGGTCTAATAGATATCCCCATGGAAGATCAAGTTAATTATGAGTCAAGAGGGAATTTTGGTAAGGGACGTCGGTTCCAGCTAAACCTAATTTGATAACTAAAATGATTGTCTCGACTGAAGAAAATGAACCTAGCGATCTCTTCTCAAGGATTACAAATCACATCGTGACTCCCTTGCTTATCTTTTCCATTCCATCTATACTACCATTTTGGTCGTGTGATGTCACGAGATAAGTCCACCCACAACATCATTTTTGTCGCGTGATATCACAAGATAAGCATTGGTTTTGTGGATGTTCCGAAACTCAACAAGATGTAACTGATGTAGAATCCAATCTTGTTGGGGTCATCGGTGATGTTGAAGCCTCTCACCATCTGTGTGAAGATACATATGAGAAGGGGGAGGGGGGTTATTAAACAATTAGATAGTATGAAAGCATGCCAATAAAATAAAATTAATTTAATTTAAATAAAATAAAACAAAAAAAACGTGCAAGCCACAAGAAATATGAACAAGTGTTACTTAAAAAGTAGACCAACGGAAATAGGATGGTGAAGCAGATGGGTTTCTGGAATGAGGGGGTGGGTGGTTTTGGTGATCAGGCCAAAGGGACCAAAGGAGAGCTTTGTGAAATAAAGTCACACATGGTGGTTTATACATACTGCAAAGCAACAGATACACAGAATGAACAACTGTCTCATGGGGAAAGGTAGATGTCTTTTTCTAGCAGCTTTCATGGTTGGATTTTGAAGTATGTATAGATATGGATAGCAGGGCATAGAAGACAGAAGAGATGGTCATAGTGAAAACAGGAAAAAAAAAAAAAAAACGTTTATATCCTAGGCCAGATATGTTTTGCCAAAAAACAACTTGTAAAAAAAATATGCAATTATACCATTCAGCGAAATTCATCATGAGAGTCATGTGAGATGGAATCACTAATTCCTCTGGGTGCTATCTCATTAATTGCTAATCAAGCATATGTGATGTTTCTACTGACCTAATTGATCTATCTGATGATCTGAGACTGCTGTGCCACTCTGTCCCATACCCCATATAGAATACCTTGGCACCTTGGTAACTCAATGCCTCTAGTTTGTTGTTGTACATATTCATGGACATAGCTTGCATTCAGCAAATAATATCTATAGCCCCATTGCTTCTGTCCTCAACAGGACAGACCAGGTATTTTAGCCAAGAGGTATAAAATATGCAATTCTCTATACTGGGGTAAACCATCTGAAAATTCAGTCTATCAATAATTCTATCTATTATCACCTTCTCTTGCTTATATAAATGCTAAATATCTCACTTGTGGGGTTTGATATATGAAATACTCACTACAAGTAAGTGATACATATATATAGCTACTACTAGAATGTAATTGGTCAGTTAGTCAGTCAGTCAGTTAGTAGAACAGAGTAATATGCTACTATATACTGTCTAATTTCTCTATCTGAGATTCCATAAGATCAAGTGAGTAATAAAAGTGACTGGGAGACCTGCTTCAAGTCTATGGATCCAAGTGAACATACTATATACAGAATTACACATAAGAGTCTATTTAACTTCCATTGTACTATCTCTTATTTATGGAATTGATAATAAATCTTAATACATCTAAGCCACCCCAAACTCAGATATGTACATAGTAGTATGTCATTTTTAATAATCATGTAATGGCTTTCAAGAATGCAATCTCAACAGCAAAAATAAAGAAAAAGAGCTGATAACAAAAATCTCATCAAATAATACTTCATAATAAATGTGAGAACCTGCTGACAAAAAGATTTCATCATGCATAACAGAAAGCATACCTCAATGTGAGTGTAAAGAAGAGATTTCATAGGATGAGATATGAAACAGAGAGAGGGATTGATGAACTGAAAAAAAACTAGGATAATGGATGTATGGAAATCATTTATATAATGATATACTAATGTCTATAGTTAGCAAGGACAAGGAAATGGAGGAAAGAGAGAAAATAGAAAAAATAGAGGAAATAGAGAAAACAGAAGAATGAGCATCATAACCATTGAAACAAAGATATGCCATCATGATACCCAAGCCCAAAAATAGAATTCTAAAGAGAAACCAAACTCTTTCTGATATTACTCAAACATCCTTCTGTGACTGCTACCTGTCCTCTCTATCACCTGCATAACCATCATTCTAATTCTTTATTGAATCTCTCCTCTGGGCACTGACCCTATTTATCACCTTATTGAATGATTGATCTCTTGGCAATTCTATCATTACCTCAATTTAAATCCAGTTTCACTTGACAGTCCTGTCCCAAAGCTAGATGTCCTGGACTTGGACCTGCCTCTATATATGCCAGTGGTGAACCTAGCTCCTCTCTCCTCCTCAGAATCAGATCCTGAGTTCCCACAAGTTGATATATAGCCAAAGACACCACTATTCTACTTGTCCAGGAAAAAGATGATATTGTCAGTCTCCGAGTCATTGGCATGGCCCCAGTTGAAGATGCAGTCATCCAGTCAGTCCATTTTGGTGGTGAAGAATCCAGCTAAATTCATGGTCACTGAGGTCAAGGGGGTCAGAGTCGTTGCTCATAGGGTGTGCAAGGGAGTGAGTAGGATCTGATCAGCATCAAAGTCAGGAAATACCTTGGGTCCATACTCATTGATCAGGTCTGTGATATCATGTGAGAGTCTATTGTGCACTATGTGAAGGTTCTCCACAGAGGCAAAGTCAAAGATTGAGAGAAAGAGCAGATGGAGGAAGCTAAGAAGGTGAGAATTAATTATTACTAGAGTTAATATAATGCTCCAAAATGAGCTCTGCAAGATGACACCTAATGCAATGACCCCCTCTCATAAATATTTATATATATATATGAAAAAAGAGAAAAAAAAGCAAAAATAAATCAGGATGAAATCATGTACCAATATACATCAATCTCATTCTCTCCAAACCTCATATTGATATAGCTAATAAATGGCAACAAATTCTCTGTAAGCAGTAGTGTGAGCAGCTTGATTGGTCTGGACCAGTCACTTCAGAGCACAATGAACAGGGTGATAAGGATATAGGTGACATAGAGGGTAGGAATAAAGGCCAAGCCAATATGTAGCTTCCTTGTGGCAAGAATATCATGGTCAGCAATCTTAACTATTGAGCCAGCAAGAGCCTCTCTTGGGGTTGGCAGAAGAAGAGCAGGATGGAAGAAGAGATTAAGAAGGAGATGGTTGTAATGATTAAGTGATTGGCAGAGTGATACTAAAATATAATACATCGACTATACATACCCCTAGCTTTCTTGGCTCTAATGACATGAGTGATGATAGTAATAGGAAAATTAAAAATAGTACTAGAAAGAAGACATAGAACATCATGAATGATGGCTTTAATCAAAGTACTCTAATCTCTTCCAAACTCTTCTGCAATCTCTAACTCATAATTAACATTGGTCTCCCCCCTGGCCCCCCCTTAGCCAAACCTTCCAATATACCTAACCCACTTATCCTGAGAATGAGAGTAATCCCCACATGACTAGAACAGAAAAGTGGTATAACAATAGGCCAAATGTATGGGGCCTGCTGAGAGAGGTCTTGTTGATCTAGTGATCATATAAGTTATAGTACTTCAGGAGTTAGTTGTATGCTAGGACTTTCTGCTGCAGTTTCATTACTCTGGGATCTTCCTCATACTTGTCATAGCTATAGATGAAGTACCAATTCAGTTCCACTATCTGCAAGATATAGAGCTTATGATGTGCAGACTTGTATAAGTAGTGAGTGGCTTAGATGGGCTGGTTAAATGAAGTTGGGAGATATATATGATTGTTAGTGATTGGATTTAATGATTATAGAATTGGTGCATCCCATGAGCACTCACTACTACATTCCTCCTACTTCCCATATAGCATTCTTCCTGCACTATCATAATGACTCTTTCTTCAAATTCCTACTAACTATAAGGGTTTTATAGTCTGATGCTCTAACAGTAATGTATTTGAGAGCATTATTGATAGTGTCCAGCAGCTTTCCACATGTCTTGCTACTATTCTTGAACTTTTCAATGAGCTCTAGTGAGATGGTAATCAGTATACTAAACTCAATCATGGCATATAGGCAGAACTTGTATGGGTGGAAATAGTTTAGCCTATATTGAATGATCTTCACATTGAGTCCTAAATGTATATGTATAGGACCAAGTACTATGACAGTGATGCTGGCCTTGAGTGGTAGCATTTCTGCACAATTGTAAAAGCCACCCTTATAGAAGATAGCAATATAGTTCTCTTCATTGAGGATCTAGTGAATACTCCTGTAGACAGATTCATGATCAACATAGGGTAGACACTTGAAGGGGTAGCCCTCCTCACTGGTGAGCAGCTTGATGGCCCTGAGCTTCTTGAATTCCTTCTTTTTTTTTTTAAAAAAAGTCTCTTAGACTATATCCTTTATTAACATATTCATCTATTCCATATATAATACACTGAGCCCCCCCCTACCCAATCCCCCTAGGAACCCTCCCCCCCCCATACCCTCTCAATTAAAGACCACTAGGTTACTAATCATTTCAACCCTCCCACTACTCTGCTCATAGATCTCCTCTACCAAATAGCACCTACACCTGCTCTGGGGACTCCACCCAACTCATCACTCTGTCAGCATATCTCCCATCAACCCCTCTCATCTTAACAATCTCTCTTGCAAACTCAACCATTGCTCCTCCTCAAAAACAAAGAGCCAATGTCCAGCCATCTCCACCCATATAGCTAGCATCCACTCTACCATGAATTGCCCACACCTCTCACCAACCTAGTTCTCAAATCTTTCCATTAACCTCTCTCTCCATCTGGTCTTCTCCTGATCCCCAGCTAGTCCCCTACAGCTACCCAAAAGTTCCATAGAACCTTGCACTCTTCCAGCCAATGTTCTGGTATCTGTACCATCCACCCAACCTATCTGATATTATAACACTCCTCACACTCTAGGAGTCCACCAAATACCAGATGTCCAGAGTAGAAGTTCAATATGATATTCCTCCATAGTATCTACCATCATACTATCCAAAACTTGGAATGTAGCCATCTCTACACCTCAGCACTCTATGTCTAGACTCCTGCTCAGTTCCACTCCTCTCCAATTCCCACTGCTTACCAACTACTAGGCCAAAGGTCCTGACCAAGTCCCCACTGATACTACACTCTATCACCAATATCAAACTCAATAAGTGGAGTACCCCCAATAGCAGTCTGTCCCATCTCTACATAGCTGGTCTCCACAGCATCTCCCTTTCATTGCTATGCCAGCATAAGCCAATGCAGTATACTCCATCCACCCCCTACCAGAATCCTTTATACCTTATCTGGCAGCTTCCACCCAGACCCACCAGAGACAACAGATCTCCTGAGGATTCTCTTAGAGAGAATCTCATCTCCCACACCTTCTGCAATAGTGGCACCCACCCACCACCTTGTAGTTCAATAGTATACTTCAACTACCAAGCTCTCAGAGAGTACAGCTGCTTAGGAAAGTCCACCAGTCCTTGCCCCCCTCAATCTACTGGAATTGAAAGAGTATTCCAACTGATCTGGGACAACCTCCCTGCCCAAATCCAATCCCTAGCCAGTTTCACTAGTCTCTTCACTACCCAAGCTAGAAATTCCAAATAATAAGCAATATACTGCAACTTAGGGAATCAGTAGAAATTCAGAATTGATATCTGGCCTGCCAGAGAGATGTGATGATCTCTCTAATCTCTAAGAGCCTCTCCCCAGATGGCCACCCTCATCTTCCACCACACCTGTGGCAAGACAGACCCATATACCAAAAGGAAGATGCTCAAATATCTCACAGCCTCTCCTGCAGAGACAATTGTTCCAATGATGTCCCCTCCTACCAATCTATTTCCCAGCACTATTGTCTCATACTTATACCAGTTGAGTTTTGCTCCAGAGTGTACTTCATACCATTCCACCATCTCCTTAAGTGCCTCAATATCTGATACTGATCCAAGTCAACCACAATGTCATCTACAAAGGCCCCCACCTTCCACACTACACCATAGATAGAGAGCCCTATTACCTTCCATTGGATCCTATCAATCAAAAGTTCTAATGAAAGGGCATATAATATAGGAGACAGTGGATCCCCCTGAGAGACTCCTCTCCCTAAGGAAAATGCTAGGCTCTGGTGACCATTACACATTAGAGCTGCCCTACTGCCCCTAACAGCTTCAGCATAGATACTCAAAAAGGTGGAGGAATACCAATTCTGTCCAATACTTTACTAAGCCATATCTGCTGAATATAGTCATAGGCCTTCTCCTGGTTCAAGAAGACCAATCTCCCATCTAATATACTGGCCTGAACCCCTTCAATGACACCATGGACCCAAGCCATCATATCTCTAATAAGTCTGCCTCCAACAAAATCCTGCTGCTCCTCACCCAGTACCTGTTGGGCAACCTTCTGTAATCTTGCTATCACCTTAGTAACCCTCTTTCTGTCAATATCCAGGAGCTTGATTGGTCTCCAGTTCTTCCAGTCCTCTCTCCTTCCCTTGTTCTTATACAACAGGACTATCAGTCCTAGATCCTGCTCTCCAACCCACTCACTATTCAGAAGAACCAGATCACAGAGGACTGCCATCTCTCCCAATACTCCAGGGACCTTTGCCATCTTCTTCCAAAAGTCTCAGAATAATCCATCCTCCCCTGGTACTGTTCCAAGTTTAGTTGTTGCAAGGACTCTCTGGATCTCCTCTTCTTGAACCAGTAGGATCAAATCCCCCAGGCCCTCTACCTATAGTGGCTCCCAATCCTCCAGAGTATCCCCAATTGCCTTGGCATCAACCCCCCCTTCCTCCTCACTCCACAGACCCCTCCACTGCTCCTTCAGCAACTCCAAGATCTGTTGTGTACCATGTACCAGTTCCCCCTCTGCATCAAGGACTCCAGAAACCACTTGTGCCACAAACACGAAATGATTACTATATCTGAGAACCTGTCCAAATAAGGAAATCAACCATTGTATCCAGTTTGACCATTATACTACTAAACACCAACAAGGATACCAGGAATCTTAGAACATTTCATTGCTTTTGACAAAGTAACTAGTGGCTCAAGCCAAACTACATCAACCCCCAACCTTGTAATTTGCCTCCATTGAACTGGGCACATTACAGTAGGCTTTTTAAGTATAATTGTCAATAAAATAATAAAATACTTCTTCTCAGAGAATGTTGTCATTTATATGAGGCTGCAGTTATCCATATATATCATATTGAGAATATCAGCTTCTCACTATATCCATTCTTAAAAAGGTCACCAGGAAGCCTTATTTGTTAATCATCTATTATAAAAGAAATTCAGAGATGTACAGTCTGGTAATCCTCTTAATGAACTACTTCTTATTATCTGTTTAAACTCATCTGGCAGATGTGTCTTAAGCATTATGACATATATCCTCTCTAGTTATAGTAGAATATATAGATGATATGTATACTACTTGATATACTGTCAATTATATATAGGTTCCCCTTTTTGATATATATATTAACTCCTTATTATTCTTTAGATTAATTACCATTATACTGTTTAGTTATATATTTACTCTTTTATCTTTTTGAGCAATCATCCTGTCTATCAAGAAGAGGTACTTATCTATATCTGGAGTATATAGTATATCCAAAAAGATGCCTGAGGGTTCATTACCTTTTCTATATATATGTATACTGACATTGTTCTTGCCTTAAGTATAGATGATGTTATTGTTGTCTAGTTGATAGGTATAGAATGCAGTGGAGGGAGGGAGTGCAACAGGAGCCAGGAGAGAGCTGAAAGGATTAGCTAGAGGACAAAAGCTTAAGCTATAGTTCTTATATACAAATATAAAGTTTTAAAAATAAATGATATAATATAATATGGAGATTACTAGATTAAGAACCTTATGTAATAAAAAGATAAGAGGAGAGCCAATCTCAGAGTGGGTATAAAAAACAGAAACAAACAAATCCAAATTGAGATTAAAAAACCTCTTGGTCCCCTCTGGGGTCCCATACTCATTCTGGGGTCTCAGTCTTTACTCTTCTCCTCTCTACTACTTTTGATCCCTCAGCTTCACCTTGGGCTCACTGTGGCCTACTCTGCTTAACCTCACCCTCACTCATGCTCACCCCTCTGGGGTCTATAGATGTTTTTTAATTCAAATTTGAATTTATTTGTTTATATTTTTTATGCTTACTCTCAGATTGGCTCACTGTTTATCTTTATATAACATTAGGTTCTAATCTAGTTATCTCCATATTGTGGTATATTATTCCTTTTTGAGACTTCATATTTATATCTTGAGACTGTGCTTATGTGTGGCAATAAACAACAGTGGCAATTTCTGCTCTACTCTTTGTCTGTTCTTATTTCTTACCTTTCTCTTATCTCACCTCCCCTCTATTTTCTTCTCCTTTGACTGTGGCTTGGACTTTGGCCCTATTGCTGATCCTTCTGGCCCTCTCCTGGCTCTTGTTGCACTCTCTCTCTCCACTGTTACTACTTCTGCCTCTAGGGCCCCCACTGCTGATATAGCTATGAAAGGTACTCTTCATTCTGTTTTTCTGTCTCTTGCTTCACCCCACTAATGAGTCCTTTAATGTCTATATATCCTCTGCCATCCCTTCCCTCTACCTTGACCTTCACTCATCAGGTTATCTACTTCTTATTAGTTCCACTCAGTTCTTGCCCTCTCTACCAAGGAGGCTCACCTTCAATATAATATTAATACCATGGTTTTGCCTACCATCAAGTTCTCCATCCTCCCTGAGGACCATTATTATGCCTTCTCTGAAAAGGTCTATACCACTAAGCAGTAAGAGGAGGGGTGCAATAAGAGTCAGAGGAGGGCTGGAAGGACCAGTAAGAGTGGTAAAGTCTAAGCCAAGGTCAAAGGAGATGGTGGGGAAGTGGGACAAAGATATGGAGAAGGCAGAAAAAAAGAACAGACAAAGAACTAAGTGGAAATTGCATCAGCCATTTATTGTCATGCAAAAGTGCAGTCCTTATATACAAAATATGATATTCCTAAAGAGAAGATATACCACAGTGCAGAGTTAACTAAATTAGGAACCACATAATAGTCAGAGATAAGAGGAGAGCCCATCCCAGTTGCAGGATAAAAATCCCAAACAAATACAAACAAAACAAATCCAAATTATGATTAAAAACATCCTGGCCCCCTCTGGGGTCTTGTGCTCGCCCTGGGGTCTCAGTCTTTACTCTGCTCCTTTCTGCTGCTTTTGGCCCCTTGGCTTTGCCAAGGGCTCACTGTGGCTCACTCTGCTTGACCTCACCCCTCACTCATACTCACCCCTCTGGGGTCTGTAGATGTTTTTTAATCTAAATTTGGATTTGTTTTGTTTTTTTTTATTTATGATTTTTATCCTACAACTGGGTTTGGCTCTCTCCTTATCTCTGACTATCATATAGTTCCTAATTCAGTTAACTCTGTATTGTGGTGCATCTTCCCTTTTGGGATATTATATTTTATATATAAGGACTATACTTTTATGTAGCAATAAATGGCTGATGCAATTTCTGCTTAGTTCTTTGTCTGTCCTTTTTTCCTGCCTTCCACATATCTTTGTTCCTCTTCCCCACTATCTACTTCAATCTTGGCTCAGACTTTGCCCCTCCTGCCAGTCCTTCCAGCCTCCTCTGGCTCCTGTTACACCCCCTCCTCTTACTGCTACTGCTTCTACCTCTGGGGCCACCACTACTGACAAGGCTATGGAAGATACTCTTCCTGTTTCCCACTCTGCCCACTTCTCTCCTGCCAATGTCTCTTTTGATGCTTATGTATCTTCTGCCATCCTCTCTCTCTCTCTTAACCTTTTCTCATTAGGCCATCCACTTCTTGCTTAGTTCTACTTAGTTCTGGCTCTCTCTGTCAAGAAGGCTCACCTTTGACATAACATTGATATCATAGTTCCCTCTACAATCAAATTCTCTATTCTCTCTGAGGAATGTTGTCAAGCCTTCTCCAAGGAGGTCTACTCACATTAAGGAAGCTACTACTATCATAGTATATGATGCCACTATTGTGGCCTCTGCCTGATTCTATTAAGACTATACTGTCTTTATAGCCCTCACTGCCTCTCACCTTACCAATGCCACTCCTTTCTATATCTTTGAAGCTCTGTAATTCCTTCTGCCACCACTGATGTCTATACCATTTGTCATTTTCTTATTATTGGTTGCTCTTTCCTTTCTTGTCTCCATGAGGCTAAGGTCACTCATGCCACTCCCATTGTTCATGCTGCCACCACTGCTCCCACCCCAGTCTCCCTGGAGGTTTCCATCTCTGAGGCCATTCTGGCTGAGGCTCAGGCTGCTGTCTATCCTGAGTAGTGCTCTGATTGAGCCAGGGAAATTCGAATCTGATTCAAATTTGCCAACCACATAACTGGTTCAAGTTAGTTTGAATTCATCCCATGATGAATTCAAACCAGTTCAAATTTATCATGTTATGAATTTGGATCAGTTTGAATTTATTATGTGATGAATTCAAGTTAATCTGAAATCTTTACATGATAAACTATATTAGAAGCCAGCCAGCACAAATTAAGGTACTCACCAAAAAGAGCAATTCCTTTGAAGCCAAAAAACTCTCCACATTCATGGAACTTTCAAAGAAAAAGCAAAACTTCCATCAAATATTCAAAAACTAGGATACAATATAAAAAACAATAATCAAATATTCAAAATATCTACAGATTTTTTGGCTCTTCTAAATTTCCAAAAAATTTATTATAATAGCTCACAGCTTTCAAAGTTCTATGATAAACACTCATTGAAAAGCTATTTAGAACTTTCTCATCTCTAATAACTATCAAACTATATGGTTGATTTGAGTGAAATACCATCATCATATTTGACTCTAGCGGAACTCCAATGCCATAAGCCAGATTATAGAACAAGCCTCTAGATTTTGAAGTATATTGATCTTTACATTTGACAATATAGAGTAAAACAGGTGTCATATTTTGATCAGTGTAAGTAAGAGAACTTGCACATCATCCAAAAAATATGTTGCTATCTTTTGCTATATTTGGCTCAAACTAAAATCCACCAAGTCTAAAATGTATCCTAGATTGACTCTAATTCATCTGACCTCCATCAATTCCAGATAATTTCAAAGCTAAAGTAGATATTAGTGGCAAAGTTGAGAATTCTGACACCAAAGTTGAGAATGCCAAAGATGCTAAGGATGCCAAAACTTCTTCAGAAGATAGGTAATAAGGAGCTTTGAATGTTCAAAAATTGAGTGAAGTAGGGAAATTTGCCACCACATCTGACAAGAAGTGTTAAAGAGAAGTAAAGCTATCTCCATAACAGCTATTTCATGTTCCTCTCATTTATCTTGTCCAATTTGTGGTTTAAAATTATTGAGAGGTACAATATGACAATGCATTCAACCAGTATAGGTCAAAGTGTAGCCAGCTGACACATAAGATCCAGTCCCTGCTTGAGCTTTGCTACACAATCCAGCTTTCCAAACTTTGAAGGCCTCCTCACAAACATCCATCAAAACTCATCTTTCTCTGCTACAATTCATGTTACACACACTTTTACAATACACTTTTGAATCATTTATTGGAGAAAGATATTAAGGCAATGTCAACCAGCAAGCAAGCCGATGAGCATACTAGGTTGGGTGGATCTGGGGCCTTCGACTGGCAACATGTTGGAAGAGGGTATGGGCTGGAGATGGAGTCGTTTGGTGGCTCGAATGGGCAGAGTGGCTCGGGCAGTAGAGGAGGCACTGGTGGGGGGGCAGGAGGGCAGCAGAGAAGGAGCTTTGCAGATATGCTGAGAACTGGGGGTTGGCCAGTGGGGGCCTGCAGTAGACAGGCAGGTGGGAAGGGGAAGCAGAAGGTTGGAATGGCTGGAGGAGCTGGGCCTTCACCAGTAGGAGGTGGAGGAAGTGGAGTAGCTGCTGGTGGTAGTAGTGAGACTGCTGATGGTGGCATGATGGGGAATCTGGAAAAAAATCCAGATGTGACTGTGGATGCAGAGGCTAGGCAGATGGGCCAGAAGAGGAAGGGGGATCTGGCCAATGGTGTGACAGGGCTGGCGGTAGCCCCATTACTCAAGAAATCAATCTTGGAGTTCGTGGCCACCTTGTGCTTCTGGGGCTTGGCAGTGATGGCTAGGATGGTTCTGGGGCTTATCTCGAAGCAGGTGGCTGGGGCAGCCTCAGTGAAGTTTCTGAAGGGTCTGGAAGGGGTAGAGGTGGGCTTTGAGGAGGCGGGCCTGCTGGATGAGGCCCTGAAGACTGGAGTAGTGGTTGGGGAAGTGGTGGTCTCCATGGTGCAGTGCTTGAGATGGGACACCAGGGCGGTGCAGCTTCTGGTGAGAGGGGTATCTATGGTGACTAAGGAGGAGACCAGGAGGAGGGTGGAGGAGGTGATGGTGGAGTATGGGGATGTGGTGGATGTTGGCTTCCAAATGTGGGAGGGGACTACATTCAGGACAGGTGATGTCGATATCTGGATTCAGCTGGCAGGAAAGGAGGCCACAGGAAAGGCAAGCAACTGGCCCTTGGTGCTGATGTGGGGGGCCTTTATCTGTAAGGTGTTGAGGGTGAAAGGGAGTGATGAGGAGGAGGAGGACTTGTTGGAGGCTCTGGAGGAGCTGAGTGGTGTGGTGGAGAGGAGGGCGAAAGCCTGAAAGTAGTTTGAAGAATTGACACATCTGGAGATGGTGAATGGAAGACATATCCATACTGACAGGAGACAGTGGGAGTGGGCCCAGGGGTGCAAGAGGTAGAGAGAGCTGTTGGTGAGTATGACAGGAGGGGAGAAGAGGAAGATTGATGGGGCTGAGGAGTCTGGAGGCATTGAAGCCAGTGTATGGGCTAGCAAAGGAGGAGAGGAGGTGGCAGTGACTGAGGAATGGGCTGTGAAGGTGCTGGGCAAAGATCCCTATGCCGATGGTACTTTCGAAGTTTGGGAGGAGGAGTCAGATAGCGCCCCCCCCCCACTTGTCAGGAGGGGCCCAGTGGGCAGAGAGGGGTGGCGGAGGATGTACTGATGCAGGGGGCTCAGCAAGTTCACTTTGGGGTCCCAGATGTGGCGAAAGGGGGTCAGGTGGTGGCAGTTGGTGAGGACGAGCTGGTGGATGTCCCAGAGGAGGAGTGGAATGAGGATGCCAGTGTAGGTGCTGATACTATGATGCTGGATGTAGGGCAGCCAGGGACCCCTGGAGGGAAGAAGGTGGGGAATCTGCTGTGGATGAGCAAGGTGATAGATAATCTTGCAGCTGAGGTGTTGGGAGAAGTGGATCTTAGTGTCATGCCTGAGGAGCATTGGGCCCAGATTCTGCAAGAAGATGGAGTAGTGGAGGTACTGAAGGTGGAGATTCTTGCAATCTTCCTAGAAGAGGAGGGGTATGAGGTGGATGTGGTGAGGAAGGTAGAGCTGGTGGTTGTCACTGGTGAGCGGGCTGCCTACTGTTGGGCAGAATGCCATGGTTTGTGGTTCTGGCAGGAGGCCTGTGTGGAGTATTGGGAGGACTTTGAGGAGAAAGAGGATGGGGTAATGGTTGAACTTCTGGGGGGGTTGGAGGCACAGAAAGCTGAGAAGAGGGAACTGGCTATGGAACACATCTTGGATTTGACACAGGAGGACTTGAGAGCAGATTTGTAGAGGAGAAGTTTGATCTTTAACAATATTCCTTATGAACAGTACAACTAACATTTTCTCGCTCAATGTGAATGGTCTTGGAGAGTCTGGACAGTATAAGAACATTTTTACTTGGCTAAAGGGATTGGAGGCTGATCTCTTTTTACTGCAGGATGTATGGTGTGAGGATGAGGATAATAGGGTAGAGTGGACTAGGGAATGGGGTGGGGCTACTGCTTGGTTTGGAAAGGTAGCGATTCTGGTGAAGAAGGGCAGAGGAGATTTGGGGGGAATCAGGAGCTGGGGGGATCGCTTGGTCTGGGGTGAATGGCACTGGCCAGGGTGGGAATCAGTGAGGGTGGGCTCTTGTTACTGCCCAGCAGTTAGGGGAGAGAGATTGCATGGATTACAGAGCTGCTGGAGGAGGGCATTCTCTTGGAGGAAGGGGTCAATGTTCTTGGTGGTGATTTTAACATGGTTCGAGATCTGCGACTGGATAGAACTGATAGAGAGAGGAATGCAGGTGGGAGGAGTGGTGGTCTGGGTGCATGGGAGGAGGTGGAGAACCTTAGCCTTAGAGGATATGGGCTGAACATGGTGGGGTGATACCAGGGTCTACACATACTGGGTGAATGGCTTAGGGATAAGGATTGACTGGATTCTGACAGCTGAATATTGGGGTGCTGATGTCTGGAAGACTTTGGAGGTGGTGTGGTATCCGTGGTCTGATCACTGGAGACTGTTTGGACAGAGACAGTTAGGGGGGAGTGGAGATGGACCTAGACATTGGTGTCTTAACTCCTCCCTGCTGGCTGAGAAGGGGTTGTGGAATTCATGGGTAGAGGACATCCAGGCAAAGGTTCCTCTCTGGAGGCAGGAGGGTTTGTCTGTAGGTGTCCATTGGATGAGGTTGAAGGAGGCTGTAAGGGTCTATTGGAGAGGAGCTGGTAGAGAGGCAGGGAGACAGAGGAGGAGGTGAGTAAGGTGTGCTTCAAATAGGCTGAGGAGATTGCAGTTGGAGTGGGCAGATTTGCTTATGTCTCATGAGGTGGAGGATTGGAGGTTAGAGAGGGCGAAATTGGAGGTAGTAGAACTGCAACAGGTGTTAAGAGAAGAGGAGGAGACTCATATGTGAGGAATGGCTACCAGGCTAAGATGGCAGGGGCTTGAGGTGGGAGAGCGGCCTACTAGGTACTTGTCTATGTTCCTCAAAGCCAGGCAGGTGAGATATCAGTGGGATGGGGTCTTTGATGCTGAGGGAGATTTGGTGCATGGTATGCAGCAGATCCTGGGGGTATTGAAGGAGAAATGGCAGGGTCTGTGGAGTGAGGAAGAAGGGGGTGCTGATGCAGAGGTGATTGGCAACATGCTGGAGGAGTGGGAGCCACCACAGGTAGAGGGACTGGGTGACTTGATCTTACCAGTCCAGGAGGAGGAGATTCAAGGAGTTCTGGCAGAAACTAAGCTTGGGACAGCACCAGGAGAGGATGGGTTACCATGGGACTTCTGAAAGAAGATGGCAAGAGTCCCTGGAGTGCTGGGAGAGATGGCTGCCCTCTGTGATCATGTTATTCTAAATGGCATGTGGGTTGGAGAGCAGGACTTAGGGCTGGTGGCCCTATTGTACAAAGACAAGGGCAGGTATGAGGATTGGAAGAACTGGAGACCAATCATACTTCTGGATATGGATCAGAAGTTGGTGACTAAGGTGATTGTTGCAAGGCTACAGAAGGTTGCTCAACAGGTGCTGAGTGAGGAGCAGCAGAGCTTTGTAGGAGATAGACTTATCAGAGATGGGACTGCCTGGGTGCATGGCATTATTGAAGGAGCCTGGGCCTGCGGACTGGATGGTAGACTGGTTTTTTTGGACCAGGAGAAGGCCTACAACCATGTTCAGCGGGTTTGGCTGGGCAAGATACTGGATAAGATTGGTGTTCCACCACAGTTTTGAGCTTCTATGTTGAGTTTGTTGGAGGGAAGTAGAGTGGCACTGATGTGTAATGGTTACAGGGGTTTGGCATTTCCCTTGGGGAGAGGAGTCCCTAAAGGAGACCCGCTGTCCCCTATCCTTTATACCCTCTTCCTGGAACCTTTGATGGATAGGATCCATAGGAAGGTGGCTGGGCTCATGGTGTATAGTGTGGAGTGGAAGGTGGGGGCCTTTGCAGATGATATGGTAGTTGAACTTGGAT
This sequence comes from Jimgerdemannia flammicorona, assembly GCA_003990745.1. Lineage (NCBI taxonomy): Eukaryota > Fungi > Mucoromycota > Endogonomycetes > Endogonales > Endogonaceae > Jimgerdemannia > Jimgerdemannia flammicorona. Next base: position 1,615 of record RBNI01002303.1, on the reverse strand, counting down.
CAGTAGTAGATGTAGAGGCTCTTCAGGAAACAGTAGAATGGTATGAGGTACACTCTGGAGCAAAACTCAACTGGCATAAGTGTGAGACAATGGTGTTGGGAAATGAGCTAGTGGGAGGGGACATCATTGGAACAATTGTCCCCACAGGAGAGGTGGTGCAGTATCTAGGTATCTTCCTTTCTGTATATGGATCAGTCCTGTCACAGATATGGTGAGAGAGGAGGGTGGTCATTTGGGGGGAGGCCCTAAAAGGTTGGGGGGGTCATTACATCTCCCTGGTGGGGTGGGTGGCGATTCTGAATGCTTACTGGTTCCCCAAGCTGTAGTATGTAGCTTATCACTTAGACTTTCCAGCTTGGGTGGTGAAGAGGCTGATGAAACTGGCTAGGGATTGGATTTGGGTAGGTAAAAGGGCCCAGATCAGTTGGAATACCCTTGTGGAGCTGGTGCTTAGGGGAGGCCTGGGCCTTGTCGATCTCCCTAAGTGATTACACTGCCTGCAAGCTTGGTGGTTGAGAAGAGCTATTGATCTACAGGGTAGAGGTTGGGTACTGCTGATGCAGAAGGTGTGGGAGATGAGATTCTCCCCCTGGGGGTCCTTGGGAGATCTACTCTCTTTGGTGGGTCTGAATGGGAGTCGAAGGCTATAGTATAAGGGCTTCTGGTGGGGAGTGGTAGATGGAGCACACCGGATAGGCCTGCACTGGCATAGCAATGAGGGAGAGGTGATATAGGGCCCAGCTATGCCATCTACTTCTAGGGGGAGTTCCACTCACTGAGTTTGATATTGGGGATAGAGTGGAGTGTCAGCGGAGAATTGGCCAGGATCTTTGGCCAAGTAGTTGGCAGGTGGTGAGAATTGGTGAGGAGTGGGACTGGGCAGGGATCTGGTCTTGGAGTGCTGAGGTGCAGCAGTGGCTTTCTCCTAAGTACTGAGTAGTGTGATGGCAAATGCTACAGTGGAATGTTATGTTGAATTTCCATGCTGGGCATCTGGTGGATGGTGGTCAGCTGGATTGTGAGGAGTGTTATAATGTAGGGCAAGCTGGGGGATTTGTACAAATGCCAGAACATTGGCTAGGGGAGTGTGAGGTTCTGGGGGACTTTTGGATAGCTATAGGAGACTGGCTAGAGGTCAAAAGGAGACTGGATGGAGAGAGAGGTCGCTGGGAAGATTTGGAATCTAGACTTGTGGGAGGTGTCGGCAATAGGTGGCTTACTATAGGGTGGGTTATAGCAGTATGGGTGGGGTTGGCTGGACATTAGCTCTTTGTTTTTGAGGAGGGACAACAGATAGAGACACAGGAGAAGTTGTTGAGATGGGAGGAGTTGGTGGAGGATCTGCTGACTGGGTGGTGGATTGGATGGGGACCCCAAGGGGGGTGACATCACAGTCTGGTGGAAGGGATCTGTGAACAGAGTGGTGGGCAGGTGGAGATGGTGTTTGATAAAGTGGTCTTTCATCAAGAAGGGGTAGGGGGGGGAGTTCCTAGGGAGATTTGGTAGGGGTGGGGCACTGTGTACTATATAGAGGATAGACAGGTGTATTGGTATTAATAAAGGATGGGGTCTAAGTAACTATAAAAAAAAAAAAAAAAAAAAAAAAAAAAAAAAA
>RBNI01002302.1:0-18921 GCA_003990745.1 Jimgerdemannia flammicorona | reverse complement strand
AAAAAAAAAAAAAAAGGAGGGAAATAATATCATTTAAATTAGTTACCCGTCACATCTCTCGATATTGCCTGGCTCAGCAAGACGACATATTAGATCTCAAGAATAAACACCTTTACATAAATTCTTTTCAACTTGTCAAAAGCTTTCGTTATTGTTATTTATATTAATGAGAATATTTTATTAACATACTTATATTTGTGCATTGTGAGCTTTATTTTATTATAATATTTTATATAGTTTTGATATACTAATAGAGATTTTGGGAAGAGACTTTGAACTGAGTAGAAAGAAAGTTATAGAGACAGAAGAACAAATATATTTAGCTGAGATTATAGAAGATAACTATAGCTGAATATCAACAACTGATGTATGTGAGTATTATATATATTATAGTGAGTTTATGAACTATTTGTAAACTCTTTAACTAAAAAAAAAATTCTTTTAAAAGATATTCCTCTCATATGTGAGAGGGATTTTCAAATTACTTAATATTATCAAATATCTCACAATATTCATTAAGTGGTACTTCTATGCCTTTTTTTTTTTTTTTTTTTTTTTTTTTTTTTATAGTCACTTGGACTCCATCTTTATTACCAGTCTATGAATAAGTATATATCATCACCACCCACTACCCAATCCCCATAGGGGAGCCCCTCCCTACTTCCTTCTGAATGAAGATCACCCTCTCACCAACTACTCCAACTCTCCCCCCACTCTGTCTATAAATTTTCTCTACTAAGCAGTGCTACCGACCATCTTGCAGCCCCCAACCAAGCCACCAGCCTGTTAAGGTATCTTCTATAAGACTATGCCACTGCAGCAACCAGTCCCCCAGGCCCTGTCTCCTCTCATCCTCAAAAACAAATAGCCAGTAACTGGCCAGCCCCACCCAAATAGCTAAAGCCCAGTCTAAGATAAGCCACTCCTTTTCTATCCCCCCTACCAATTAATTCCTCAAGTCTTCCCACTTCTCCCATATCTCATCTCCCCTATACCTTACCTCCAAGTGATCCTCAATTGCTCACCAAAAGTCCCCCAACACCTCACACTCTCCTAGCCAATGTTCTGATATCTGTACATAACCCCCTTCCTGCCCTACATTATAGTACTCCTTATAGTCGAAGCAATCCTCTATAATAAGGTGCCCCAAGTGGAAGTTGAGCATTACATTCCTCCATAGCATGTGCCACCAGACCACTCAGTACTTTGGCGGCATCCACTTTCTCACTGTGGCACTCCAGGTCCAAACACTATACCAGTTCCACTCTTCGCTAATTCTAACTCCTTGCCAACCACTAGGCCACAGATCCTGGCCCAGTCTCCTTCTCATCACCAATGTCGAACTCAATTAAAGAAGTACCACCCAGCAGTATATAATCCCATCTCTACATCACCTGGTCCCAAGCTATCTCTCCTTCATTCCTCTGCCAACGAATTCCAATATGGTACACCCTCTCTGCTATCCCCCATCAAAATCCTTTATATTACAGTTGTTCAGTACTCCTAAGTCCAACTAATGAGAGGAGATTGCCAGTCGAGCCTCTTAGCAATGACCGCCTCTCCTAGATCTTCTGCAGCAGGGGAACCTAACCATCTCCTCTCAACTCCACTGCTCTCTTTAGCCACCATACTCTCAAGTAGTATAGCTATTTTGGAAAGTCAACCAGCCCAAGACCACCTCTTGTCACTAGTAAGGACAAGGTCTCCCAACCAATCTGACTCTGCCTGCCAGCCCAAATCCATTCCTTTGCCAACTTTATCAATCTCTTCATTACTCAGGCTAGGAAGTCCAGATGATAAGCCAGATACCACAACTTTGGCAGCCAGTAGATATTCAAAATCAAGACCTACCCTGCCAGAGAATAGTGTCTTCCCCCCCAACCCCACAGGGCCTCCTCCCAGATTCTAATCCTCTGCTCCCACCAAAGCCTGGGCAGAACTGACCCATAGACTGACAAATAGATACCCAAGTACTACACTGTCTCACCAGTGGGAACAATTGTTCCTATAACCTCCCCTCCCACCAGGCTGTTACCTAGTACCATTGTTTCACACTTGTACCAATTCAGCTTAGCCCCAGAGTTCTCCTCATACCACTCTACTATCTTCTTGAGCTCCTCAACATCAGTGATTGATCCCAAACCAACCACCATGTTATCTGCAAAGGCCCCAACTTTCCACCCAATGTCAAAGATAGAGAGCCCCACTATTCTCTACCGAATTCTATCCATGAGGAGTTCTAGGGAAAGAGCATACAAAATGGGGGACAGTGGGTCCCCCTGGGGCACCCCCCTACCCAAGGGGAATACTACCCCTCTATATTCATTACACATGAGTACAGCCCTACTCCCTTCCAGTAAGCTGACTATAGCTGACTGGAATTGGCACAGAACCCCCATTCTATCCAATACTTTCACCAGCCAGACTCATTGCACTCAGTTATAAGCCTTCTTCTGGTCCAAGAAAACTAGTCACCCATCCAGTCCACAGGCTCTTATCCCTTCAATAACTCTATGTACCCAGGCTGTGCCATCTCTAATGAGCTGACCACCCACAAATCCCCTCTGCTCAACACTCACGACTTGCTGGGCCACCTTCTGTAGTCTTGTGACCACTATCTTAGTTACCAACTTTCTGTCCATATCTAGCAATATTATCAGTCACCAGTTCTTCCAATCTCCTCACCTTCCTTTGTTCTTATAAAGCAGTATCACCAGCCCAAGATTCTGCTCCCCCACCTACCTCCCTGTCTGTAGGATAAAGTTATACAATGCTATCATCTCTCTCATCACACCAGGGACTCTAACCATTCACTTCCAGAAGTCCCAGGGCAGACCATCCTCCCCAGGTGCTGTACCTGGCATTGTCATGGCAAAAACCTGGTGGATCTCATCCTCCTTTACAGGTGCCACCAGGTCCCCTAGCCTCTCTATTTGTGGTGAGTGCCAATCCTCCAATGTTTGGTCAATGGCAGCAGTATCTACCCCACTCTCTTCCTCACTCCACAATCCACTCCATCTCTCCTTTAGTGATTCAAGAGTGTCCTGTATACCATGCACTAGTATACCATCTGAGTCAAGTACCCCTTCCCACCATTGCTGTATCCTTCTTACCCTAAGGGCTCTTATAAGAAACTTGGAAGACCTCTCCCCTTTCTCCAAATCCTGCCAATGAAGTCATGCTGCCAAGCTTTATACCCTTGCCTCCTCCTCTTCCTGCAACACCTGTTGTAGTTCCCCAACCTCCATCTTCACTCTCATTAATCTCCAATCTTCTTCTCTCTCCAAAATTGTCAGTCTTGCCCACTCCTCCAGGAGCCTAGCCAATCTAGTAGAAGCTCAATGCACTCTTCGCCTTCTCTGCTTCCCTGCCTCCTTGCCAGTCTTGCTCTAGTAAATCTTGGCCATCTCCTTCATTCTCATTCACCGAACTCCAACTGAGACACCTTCTTGCTGCCAGTTCACCACTCTCAGCTGAATGTCTTTAGCCCACTCATCTCACCAAGTCTTGTTATCTAACAAAGAGGAATTAAGGCACTAATGTCCAGGCCCATCCCTACTTCCCCCAAAGCACCCCTGTCCCAAAAGTCCCCAGTGATCTGACCATGGACACCATTCTACCTCTAGCAACTTCCAAACATCTAGTCCCCAGTAGCTGGCTGTCAGAATTCAGTCAATTCTTATCCCCAGGCCTCCTGCCCAATGTGTATAAACCCTCCTATCTCCCCAGCACTCCCTACCAGCATCTACCAGTATACTTAGTCTTTCTACTTCCTCCCATGTCACCAGTCCTCTACTCTTACTCTCAGCACCTTGTCTCCCATCTGTTCTATCTATCAGTATATTCTGAACCATATTAAAATCTCCCCCAAGCATATCTACCCCAGCCTCTGTAAGGATCCCACTCTTCTGTAGACCTTTCACTCAATCTACATACTCACCCCATATAGCAGGACAGTAATAGGAGCCAACTGTAACTGGCTCCTAGCCTGCACGAATCCACTCACCCCAGACCAGTCTCTCCCCCCAGCTCCTTATATCCTGTATCTCCCCTCTACCTTTCCGAACCAAAATCCCAACCTTGCTCTTCTAAATCACTACACCTCCCCATTCCTTCATCCATTCTATCTTATCAGAATCATCCTCATACCTGACATCCTGCAAGAGGAAGAGATTGGCCTCCAATCCCTTCATCTAAGTAAAAATATTCCTACATCTAGCAGTACTCCATAACCTATTCACATTTAAAGAAAAAATATTGGTTGTACTATTCATAATGAAATATGTTATGTTAACAATTGATCTCTACTGCTCTATGCTCATCTCCTCCTGCACCATATCTAGATTATGTTCTGCAGCCACCTCCTCCTCTTCAGCCCTCTGAGCCTCCAATCCAGCCAGCAGTTCATTCATCTCTCCATCTGCCTTCTCCTCAAACTCCTCTTGATATTCTAGGCAGGCCTCCTGCCAGAGCTGCAATCTATAATGCTTATTTCAGCAGTATTCAGCCCTCTCCCCAGCAATAACTGCCATCTCTGCCTCTCTCTTCTTATCCACCTCATATCCTTCCTCCTCCAGGTACACCACAAGAATTTCTGCCTTCAATGCCTTCATCACTCCATCTCCCTGCAGTATCCTCACTCAATGCTCATCACTCATCACTCACAAGTCCACCTCTCCCAACTCTTCTGCTACCAGGTTGTTCATCATCTGATATATCCAAAGTAAGTTCCCTACCTCCTTCCCACCTGGAGTCGCTGGCCTCCCACCATCCAGTATTGTGGTGTCAGCCCCAGCACTTGTAGACTCATCTCATACTTCCAGGATATCTACCAGTTCCTCCTCTCTAGCTGCCACCACCTGGCCCCCATATGCCACCTCTAGAACCCCGAATTGCACCCTCTGGGCCCCCCTGCATTGGTATATCCTCTACCACCCTGTTTCGGAAAGCTGGGCCTCACCTGATAAGAGGGATAGGGGTAGGGGAGCCCTCCCAGTCCTCCTCCCAAACCTCCAGTATACCATCAGTATACAGGTCATTATTAGGCTTCTCTTTATCCTCCCCTGCCTTCTTCTCAGCCTTCCCCTCCCTCTTGCTGGTCCAGACACTCGCTTTGGCTCCCCCTGTGTCCTTTACCTTGCTTACATCCTCCAGTGGTCTGTTATCCAGCTTAGCCAGCAGCTCCTTCTGTCTCTTATGCCTCTGAGCCCTTTCCCACTGCTCTTTGTCCACTCGAATCCACTTTCTATCCACCACCTCCAAGTATGTTGACTCTACAAAAGCCTTCCAAGCCTTTGCTCACTACTCTATAGCACCACCCAACTCTTCTAGTACCTCCAATAAATCCTCCTCCTCTTCCTCACTTCCCTTCACCCTAGTTACCTTGCACAAGATCACTCTCCAGACCATTACCGAAGGCTAGTCCCTCACCTTCCCAGTAGCCTCCTTCCCAGCTAGCTGAATCCTCACATCCATATCACCAGTCCTGAGCGAGGTCTCTTCCCAGACCCTGAATCTGATATCTACCACTTCTCCATATTCTGTTATGACTTCCTTGACTCTCCTTCTTGTCTCCACTGCCATCACCATGGGCACTCCTTTCACCAGCAATTGGACCACCCTGGGATCCCACTTAAGGCAATATGCCATCAGAATATATACCTCCCCAACCATCAATCCAACCTTCAGCACCTCCTCCAGTGGTGTAGTCTCCTCAAAACCCACCTCCACTCCCTCCAGTCTCTTCAAAAACTTCACTGACATGGCTCCTGCCATCTGCTTAGCGATGAGCCCCAGCACCATTTTTGCTGTCACTACTAAGCCTCTGAAACATAGTGTAACTGCGAATACTGAGATCGATTTTTTGAGTAATAGAGCCACCACCAGGCCTGTCATGACATCCACCAAATCCTCTTGTCTTCTAAGCCTCAGCTGCTCAGTCTTGCCATCAGCCATCACATCTGGATTTTTTTCCAGATTGGCAGTCCTGTCACTATCAGCAGTCACACTCCCCCCAGCTGCTACTCCCCCAGCTCCACTGCCCCCCCTTCCAAGAGCTGCTCCCCCATGCACTGCCACCTTCTTGGTCTTCTTGCCCCTCCTCAGCCAGTCCTCCAGCTCTGATGCCTGCTGTCTCCCCTTCACCGTCTCTGCAAAGCTTGCTCTCTCAGATCCTTGGCCTCTGCCACTACCTTCACCCCTTCTATGTCCACCTGCCAGAGCCCCCTCATACCTCCCCCCAGGCCTGGACCCCTTCCCACCTGCTGCCAGTCAAAAGCACTTGGGCCACCCTGCCCAGTATACACCTCAGGTTGCCTGTCGGTCACTATGTTGTTAGTCTCTTTTCTCTAAAAATGATGTTGTAAGTACCTTCCAAAGGTTGTATAACCTGAATGATACTGGAAAGAGATGGTGGTACTTCTATGCCTCATCACTAGTTCAGACTGAAAAAATACTTATAGATCAAGATATATTATCTCAATTTAACAAACTAAAAGAGCAGTTTGCAGAGATCTCACTAAGTTTACTAAACTTTGAAAAACTTTACTCTCTGTAGCATATTTCTGAGTTAACTTAAATATTTAGTATACTAGATAATACTGATATAGAGAAAAATAAACATTATATAAAAGTTAAGATATCATATTGATAAATGAACAAATATAATTTTCTTCACCAAGTTATCAAGCTCAATCATATTATAACTAACAAGCTTATAAATACCTCAAGCTTACTAATAACTGAAAAATACTAGTATCTGAGTACTAATATTTCTAAAGATATACTCTATATTGATAAAGTTTCAAAATTGTTTGGGCTATATAATCTTAAACTTACTACTTAGATATTTTTTTATGACCTTCAGTTTATATTTAAAAATAAATATAATCATTAGTTAAATAGGAAAAATCTTTTCAAACTTTTAAATCTAATAGTAAGTTATTTATATTAAGTCAGTCTGTGAACTTTTTTGTGATATTTCTAATATCTCTCCTTGATCTCTATAGATTAATATCTTTACCACTTTATCAATTAGAGTTCATGACCTATTTATAGATATAAAATTAGGTTTGGCTATATTTTGCCAACTTGTCTACTACAAGTAATAGTTCTATAAAAGTCTATAATATAACTAAGTAGTATTGTATAATCTTATAGATAAGTTGTTTGAGATAAGATAAGATATAGATAAATATCTTTTTATCTAAATTTGCCTTCTTTTCAAAATCAAGCAAGATTACTAAGTCTATTGACTTATATACTTAGAATGATATAATATAGTAGATATTGAGAATTCTAGTACTAAAAACATAGACTCTTATAATTGTAAGACAAGAATAGCTATCACTATTGTAATGTAGCAGATATATAACTGTAAGTATATTAGATTTCTATATCTTGAAAACTTGATCTTCTTTGACTCTGCAGAGTCCTCAAGATATAGAGGTAGGTGAGTTTAAAGTATATCTGCCTGCAGGCTTACTAGTTTCTTTGCTTTCTCTTTACTTTAAACTATTTCAATCTGAGGTTTATTCACTCTAGATACTGGAGATATTTATATAAGTTTGCTAATTATAAGATAGCTAAGTTATGAGTTACTTTTTGCAAGTATCAAATCTTTCAACATCTGCTAAATCTTTAATAATTACCAAAATCTTAATATCTTTAAAGAGTTTAACATTTGCTAAACTTTAATATTTGCAAAATAACTGCTATTTGCAAAGCTATACTATATTTGGAATTCAGATTTAAGTACTATAATTAAGTGTCTATTCTTCTGATTTATATTTCTAATTCAGATCAACTATTACAACTTCTTCCTGAATAGGTAATTCATCTCTAAATCATTCTATTTACTTGAACTCTCAAGCTTCTACAATTTATATCTCCTTGTACTATATGATTTATATCATTATATTCTCCCAATAGTATCTTTTGATATATGTAAAGTCTCCTGGAGCTACTTCTCAGAAATGAGCTAGAGCTTATTCATCTTCTTTAAATAACTTATGCACTCTTTTAGTAATAGTGATCTGAGTATAAGAGAGCTGACACTCTCTAATTCAGTCTTCTTTTTCCATCTCTAGTTATAAGTTTAGTAGCTATCCCAACTTGAAGTATTCTTGAAACTCAGTTTGGTTCTAGTAGGTCTTGAAATATGAGATTTGTGATAAGTGTATCTGGACTATACTCTGGATACTATCAAAGGATTTTTCTATGATCAACAGCTCAGTAGTATACTATTGTCTTTCTATAGCTCATTGTGTAGTACTGATAATCTTGAGGGTTGTGAAAGTACTCTATTGATTAGCCATAATACTTCTTAAGTTAGTTTCAGTAAATAGTAGTAGAGATGATTATGCCTGAGAGTTTTTATAGCCAAAAGGTAGTTCATTTTATATTCTATACAAGGTATGATCTTTCTCACTTAGGCTCTAGTTTTTATAACTATAAAGCTTCTATCATATTTCAATATACTAAAACTTTGTCTTCTATCTTGATAATCTCTAGAGGCTTGTGAGTTTTCTCCACATTATTCTATTATAGTGTCTGTGTCTTAGTTATGTAATCCTTGGCCTTCTTCCTAATTTAATATAGTCTCTGTATTTTTATATTTGTGCATTTTTATACAGCATCTCTATTGAATAATATGATTTCTTGAGAACTTTCTTCTCTAAACAATATCTCTCAAGAGATAAAATAGGTACTTTGTGATTAGATATCCCAAAGAGCAGATAATGCTATTGACAGATAGTAATCTTAGTTTTTATAGTTATTATAGATCTTGGTAATGATATTTTTGAGGGTCTTATTGGTTCTTTCTACTTATCCATTTCCCTGAGAGTAATAGACTATAGTCCAAATGTGCTGGATCTTATACTTCTTATAGAGAATCTTAAAGAACTGATTTATGAATTCTGTTTCTCTATCTGTAGTTACTTATACTGGGTCTTGAATTGGCAGATGATTTCTTTGTGAAAGAAATCAGCAATTGACTGTATATTGGCTTCTTTGAGAGGTCCTTCCTCTATCTATTTTATAAAAAGATCTATAATAATAATAATATATCAGTTGTCATTTAAAGTCAAGGGTAGGGGGCTGATTATATCTATTACAATGTGTGTGAAGGATACTGGTTCTATATATACTAATTCTGAGGCCTGATTTTATTGGTCTTATTTCTATTTCTGATATTTATCATAGGTTTTGACAAATTATCTGATATTTTCCTCTATTTCTAGCCACCACATTATTCTTCTTACTTTATAATATATATTTATTCCTCCTAGATAGCTGAGTTTATATACTGATTTTATTGTTTACTCCTTCTTGTGTTTGGATATGACTAGTAGCTTTTCTTTCTTCAGTATTTTTTCATTGATCTCAAATTGTTTCTATATTCTATTAATAATCATTTGTATTCATTCTTCTAGATATTGGGACATTTTTTACTATCCTAGATAGGTAATAATTCTGTAGTAAAGTTTCTTATTCATGGTTAATTTGTTGGTTGGAGGTCCTTTAGGATATCTATGAGAGAATATCTATATTGACATTAGTTCTTCCAGAGTAGTGTACAATAGTTATGTCATAAGCTTGCAACTTTATAATCTATCTGACATAGATTCCTTTGGGCTGCCTGGTGGTCAGTAGCTAGATGAGGGCTGAATAGTCTGTCTGAATAGTAAAGTATCTTCCAGCAAGATAGTAGTAGAACTTTTCTATAGCCTAGATGACTGTAAGATATTCTAACTTATAGGATTCATATTCTTTTTCAGCTTCTCAGATCTCTTGGCTGAGATATGTAATAATATACTCTACTTTGTCTTTTTTCTGTATCAGAACTACTCCTAGTCCTTAGATACTTATATCTATCTACAGGATGAATTCTTGAGTCCAATTAGGTCTTCTGAGAATGGGTGCTTAGATCAGTCTGATTTTAAGTTCATCAAATACTTTTTGTTGTCTGCCAGTCTATTGAAACTTGATATCCTTCTTGTTGAGTTTATAAATTAGGCCTACAATATTAGAGAATCCTCTGATAAATCTATAGTAATATGAGATAAGTTCCATGAAGACTTGGGCTTCAGTAACAGTAGTAGACTTTGGGTATATTACCACTGCTTGAATCTTGAGAGAATTTATATATATTCTATCTTAGTTGATGATATAACTAAGGTAGGAGATCTTGATTTCTACAAACTTACACTTCTTGGGCTTGATGTAAAGATCATACTTCCTTAGCTTCTCTATTATCTGCTGGATGTGCTGCAGATATTCTTCAGCTGTCTTGCTGTAAATAATAATATCATCTACATAAACCATTATCTATCTTCTCATATCATAGTAGAAGATTTTGTTTATTATTTACTAAAAGCTTACTAGTGCATTGTATATTCTAAATAGTATTCACAGATAGACATGAATTCTGTCTGGAGTGATGAAGACTGATTTTTTACATACTACTTCAGTGAGGTCCATTTGGTAGAATTCTGAGTATAAATCCAAGGTGCTGTAGTACTGTGCTTCATCTCTCAGAGTTACAAGGATGTCACTGATGAGGAGCAGTAATTGGCAATTCTTCTTTGTAGCCAGATTGAGTTTCCTATAATCAGTGCAGAGTCTTGAGACAAATTCTCCTAGTTTGCTTCTTTTTTTTTAAGATTAGTATAACTGGTAAAACCTAAGGGCTACTGGCTTCTTTAATGATACTGGCTTCTTCTATCTGCTTGATTTCTTCTCTGAGCTATTCATAATAGACTGGTGGAATTAGTCTTGCTTTTTGGTAGATTGATTCAGTATCTCTTATGTCTATATCATAATAGTAGTATGAAGTCTTTCTCTTGATATTCTTGAAGTCTGTGGCTAGGACATTCTTGAATTCATAGAGTATCTTCTTGAGTTCCTTCTTAAGCAGGAATTTATCTCCAATAGTATAGCTATGCTTGTTTGTAGTTTCCTCCTTCTTATGATCCAATTTAGTAATCTTGGTACTGGTGAATACTTCTCTTTCTGTGGATTAAAATTCTTTCTTTCCTCTTTCTGTTTCCTCCAACTTCTTGACTTCCATGATCTTTGGCTGAAGAACTGAGAAGATCGATATCTGCACTAATCGATCCTTTTTCTTGATTAGAAATAGAATTGTAGAGTTGTGGTTTCTAGTGATAAATAGTATTTCTCCAATATAGTCTGAATTGATAACTCCTTCTTTGATAGTAATCTTACTCTTGACTAGGCTGTTTCTTATCTTGAGGATTCTGATATGGTCTTTTGGAATAGTTATCTCCAGACTAGTTATGAGTAGGGTAGTTATCTGGGGCTCCAGTATAGTTTTCTCTACTATAATGATATCTATTCTAGCTGTATTCTCTAATTTATATTCTGGTAGAATTGCATCAAGGTGGATTTTCCAAATCTTGACCTTGATTTCTCCTTTATTATTGCTGTTCTTTAGGAGAGTTAGTGGTTTGTCATCCTCTTTCTTCTTCTTATCTTATCTTGCTTATTTCCCAAGAGCCTTCTGTCTTCTTTTATAGTATATTTTCTTGATTCCACTAATGTACTGGTAGCAATAATCAATATGTTTTATATAGTATATCTTGATTCCATGAGAGCAGACTTCTTGTAGTGTATATCTTTCAATGATCCTTTTATACTATTCTTCTTCACTAATCTATTTGACTTTCTTCTTCTTTTTCTAAGTAGTCACTATGTAGGCTTCTTTTTGCTTACTTTCTTCTTCCTCTATCTCAAATAGTACTCTTTTATTGATATTGATGGAAATTCACATCTTCTGACCTCAGTAGATAATCTGTATCTTTTGGACATTGAGGTCAATTATTGCTCTAGCTTTATGAAGCTACTGGTTGCTAATGAGAATATTATAGTTGGTAGCATTAGTTATGATCACATCTACTAGGATAGTTATTCCTCTAAACTTGATGGAAATATCTTGAATCTTTTCCAGAGGTATGGCTCTTGTGCCATCTACTATAATGAATACTAATTTAGTTACTTCTTCAATCTCCCAACCTAGGCAGTCTGCTGCTTTCTTATTGAGAAGGCATTCTCTTGCTCCAATGTCAATGGTTACTTCAAAAATTCTATTTTTGATTTGATAGGTTGCATAGGCAGATGTCTTACAATTATCTTCACTCTCTTCTTCAGAGTTTTCTTGAACATTGTTGGTCTTAGTTATCTTCCAACCTTACTTCTTAGTTATCTCAGCAAGTTTATATCTCATTTGCTATCTCAATGTGAGTATTTCTGCCAGCTGGTCAAAGGTAGCATTGATCTTCTGTTGACTAAGGTCCTTGAAGATATCATACTTGAAAGTCTTAGTCTTGTAAAGCTTCTTCTCCTTTTACTAGCTGGGATAGTTCCTCAAATGATATCTTGAACAGCCTGTTCCAGCTCTATATCTTGATCCATTTTTTCATCTTGGCTTTCTATAGTAGTTTCTATCTATTTTTCCACAGAGTTCTTCTTGGGTCTCTCTGGTGGTCTCTTGTAGGGTTGCTTGTAGATATCCTTCTTGATAGTCTCTATAGGATAGACTTCCCATTCTTCTTTATCTGATTTCCCAATCTCCTTGAAGGTATGTAATAGTGTTGACCTGTTTCTTGTTTTGAGTAGTATTGCTTGACTAGACCTTGTATTTGGTTTCACTTATATATTTATATAAGTAGTGATCTTCTTCTCTATAAGTGTAGCAGATATCTCTCTTCTTGTCTGTAGTAGTAGCAAACTTCTGAACTAGGTGACAGTCTCTTCCTTTAATTTCTTTTATCATATCTCCTAAGTAGACTGTCATTTTGACAAACTTTTTGGCAAGTTCCTCTATTGGGTCACTATTTCTCTGCTGCTCAGTAGCTCTTAGCTGAGGTGTGTTTCAATTGATCACTGTAGTAGAGATTATGCTAGTTGCCTTAAGTGCTTCAATTCTAACTTTAGTAACTTTTTTCATTATGTAATCTTGTAGATATCTAACTATCTAATATCACTAGGTATAGGTGATCTTTTGTACTAGATTTAGAACTACTGATGATAAGTAGATAGTCATAGCTATCTTAGGGTAAACTTCTTTTATAAAGGTTGCTTCAGCTATTTAATCTTGGATAGTATTAGTATAATTGGTAAGAATTATCTAATATCAGATTCTGGTAAAGAATATATTTAGATCCTCACTCATTTCTTGGTATATTGTATTGAGCTGATCCTTCAGAGCTTGCTTGATCTCATCTATATAGTAGGTGGCTTGGAGTCATGCCTTCTGTGCTGTCAGTATAGCATTAGCATCATTTTCTGCATAGATTGTGACTGTAAATACTGCTCTTGTAGGATCTCATAGACTGAAGAGCATGAGGGCTACTTGTTATACCACTGTCAGAGTTCTTATAACAGTATACTGCTTGAAATTATCAATGAAGGTAATGATTGATTCATCTGAGATATATCTATGGAATACTGGTGGTCTTATATCCATTTTGTCTGAATGTCTTGATTCAATTTATATGGTTGTTCAGATGATAGCAGTTGTTCATTATTCAGTTTAAAAGTGAGGAATTTATCTTAAATTACTAGTCAATAGGTACTAAGTTATAATGTAGTAGATGTGGATCTTGGTAAGTTGGTAGGATTCTAAATTTTGTATGAAAGAGGGGGGAAGGATATATAACTGAGCTGAACTGACTCTACTGACTGAGGTTTATTCACTCTAAAATACTAAGTTATTTATACAAATTTGTATATTAATTCTACTACTAAATATATAGCTATATATCAAGTCTTTTCATGTAAAATTCCCAGTAGAATTCTATTTATATCTCAGGTAGAATTTTATATGAAATTCTATCTGAAATTTATAAAAGTAACAGTTTTACTAATAATATTTTAGATGTAGTATCTATAGTAAAAGTAATTTCTATACTATAATAAATTAGAAAATCAGATTCAGGTATCATGATCAAATATCTATTCCTCTGATTCTTGTTTCTATTTCATAACATATATCATACTATAGACTAATAGATTTCTTAATAATACTGACTTCTTTTATCAGCTTAATTTCTTCTCTGAGCTATTTATAATATAGATCTTACTTTTTAATAGATTGGCTCAGTATTCTCTATATTAATATTATAATAGTAATATGAGATCTTTTCTTTGATATCTTTGAAGAATATCCTCAAATTTGTATAATAACTTCTTGAGTTTCTTCTTAAGTAGAAATTATATAGCTATACTTGTCTGTGATTTTCTCTTTCTTGTAGTATAAGTGTACAACCTCCAAGCCACTGAAATCACACATCACTCTCTGAATAAGCCACTGAAATCATACATGACCTCTGAACAAATCTGAAAATCACCTGCATGATCATAAAGCTGAGTCAAACTGAAGTCACAGTGTACAAAGCTGAGTCAACTCAAAGTCATAGAATACAGGATTTATACAAACAGAATCTTACCAATCAGGACCAAATGTATATATACTGAGCACTGAGATGCATCAAAACAGAACTACAATAAACCAAACAAACAACCCCAACTCCTAAACACATATATAAACATGACCACCGAAATCTACAACTACATCTGTACTGACATTTGGAATAACATTGTCAACTGAGCAACACTCCCTCTGCCCCTCATGAATATCCATAGCTTAGCACCCCTCTATTTTGTAGAAGCCTGGTGGAATGTCCTGAACATACTCAGTAAGACCCACTGGATTGGACAAATCTCAAGCTACTACCAGATTGGCCATCTCCTAGAAGATATGGTCAAACACCACTACAATATAGACATTACCCAGATATCTCAATACTAGAAACTCATTACTTACAAACATCAAGAACTCTTCTATAAGTATAGTATCTTTATTCCTTGCCTCTGAGTTACTACTAGTGAAATGGTTGCCACTCTGTCTTATAACCAAATTGATGATATAATATAAGAACTCAATCATAAGTATATTGAATATATTCAAACTATAGACAGAACCTTTCTGTACCCCAATGATCATATTCTGCAAATGTCCTAAGTTGGATATACCATAAAAGATATTTATGATATAATTCAGTTTGATGATAATGAAGCAAAAGATAATGATTTCTCTGATATTAATATGACCTTGAGCTAAGAATCCCTACCAACTCTGATTACTCTACCAACCTTACTAATGAACTTACAACAGTTCATAAACATCTACAAGATCTATTGAGACAATGACCATTAGTACAAATACCAGTCTGTGTTCACTCCTGATTACTTCAACTACAATGAAGAGACCAGAGAATACAATTTATATCTTCAGACAACTCTCGAGATCAAACCAACAACCCCACCACCAGAGTATGAATAATATGAAGCACAACTGCTAGCATACTACAACTCTGCAACTTATAGTACCATTATCTATAGAAGGTATACAGACAGCGAATCTGATGAAAGTGAAGATGACACATCCCTCCTTTACTTACCAACTCCTTACTCAGCATATGAGACAGATGATGCTATTCTGTAGGATGGTGATGAAGTTTCAATATATTATTATCTCAGCAAACAAAGAGAATTAATCTGTGAACAACTCTTCATAGATGACTACTTCATCAGAGATAATACCATTAATAGTGATGTCATCAAAGACTACTCAGACAGTATCTAAATCTATAAATAGCTCAGCTGTCATAGTATAGTTAGATTAGCCTTATACAATGTGACTGTGAACTAACTCAGCAGTCAGATGATCTCTTGATATATCAGATCACACTTGTACTATATGACTACATTCTGACTTAGCAAGGTACTAAGTATCATATTCATATTCAGTATAGTCCAGATAGCCCCTCACTAGTATAAATACCCCCTCCCCCAGACCTCAGAATCTCAGACTTGAATATATAAGAACAATTCTGAACACTTCTTCACAATATTCCTTTACATAACTACTTCTAGTATAGCTATATCATGAATAGCAAATAAACTTATTTAATAATCTACAAACTACTCTTAAGTAAATCTGCTCTCCATTAGATCCCACTCCTAACCCCATCATGAAATTTCCTAATTGGGTATTGTCTGCAGCAATATGCTGATTCAACTATGCTGGTCTTAGTTTCTTGAACTTCCTAAAATATGGAAAATCCTGAACATCTAGAACTAGTCCAAATAAGGACTTTGGTTGAGACATTAACTCAATCTTGAAATCAATAAGTATAGAGGATATACTCCATACAAAATTGATCTTGATCTTAAGAAAACAGTCTTTCAGAATATCCAGAACTTTTAAAAAATCCTTCCCAAACTACATAATGGTTACCATAACAAGTAACCCTCTTACAACTTAGTAGTAGCAGTTTACAATCCAATTCTGCTTCAAGATGCTTTCTCACTCTACTATAAACATTTCTGAGAATTTCTACAAGTTGATATAAAGCCCAACCTCTGAACTGGAATTTATCCTGAACTATCTGATAATCTAGAGAGAATTGAACCTGATGTATAAGAACAATTTGACCTCCACACCTACAACAAGTGAGACAGACTTCATTCAAAGAAAGAAGTACTCCAATTAAATCAGCAGATAGGTGAAACTCTATGTACTGAACTCCTTGCTCTACACTCTGTAAGTCAAGATGAAGAAGGTCTTATAGAAGCCTTCTTTACTCTTCTCAACAAGAGTTTTGTCAGCTCCACAAATCTGAGTGATCTAGGATAACCAGCAACAGTCTTTCTAGCCTTAGTTCCTCATGAAGCCCAAACCTCTGTAGCTAAGTGGCTCAACTCTACTGACTTTCACCACACCAGGACCAAGACTACATTATACTACCACTTTCAGAATAGCAAGGCCTGCTATATTCTTAAGAAAGAAGCAAGAGAAACTTTCTACCAATAATCTGACCCTGAACCTAAAGCAGGCCCAGCTACAGCTCTACCTGAAACCAAAACCAATACTGAACCAGAACTTGACTTTGAATTAAGTCCTTCTGAAATCAGATATACAACTGATTCTGTCTACTTTGATATGAAGCAAACTCAACTATACAAAGACCAAAGTGAAGAAGAGAAGGAGTATCTCAGTGAATTCAATCTCAGATATACCACCAAAGGAGACATATCTTCATCAGAACAGAATACACCTACACAGCAACAGATAGCTATCTACTGAGCCCTTACTCCAAACCTACAACTATTACTCCAGTAACTTATATAGACTCAAAGAACACCCTCATACTCTGCACCAGTATCTCAAGTAGTACCAGTAACACCACTACCAGTAGTCCAACCAATAAACAATATGGCAAACCAACAGATTCTAGATCTCATAGCCCAAGTAGCCATAATGGTAGCAACCATTACTGTTTTAGCTGAACAGACCTGACCAAGAGCCTACCCACCTTCAATGGTACTGTACAAGAAGTCCAAAGCTTCATTAGTGTAGTTGATACCAACTTTGGAGCCAATCAATGAACCAATGAGTGAGTGGCTGATTATCTTCTGATAAACAATCAAGACCACACTCTAGAACAACTCTTTGCTACTACTACAGCCTATATCCATCAAGTTATTATATTCTTCTGAGGACTTGCTGAAGAATGGTGGCAAACTCTTTCTGAAAAATCCCTCATATTGAACACCTGACCTGCAGTTGTTGCCCAAAATGCAGTAAACAATACCCTAGGATATAGAGCCCATCCTGCAGTCCCTGGACTTAAATAACTCATGATTGCTCAATATTACAGTGAAACCATGATTGCTGAATCTCGAGTTAAACTTTGCAATCTCAAATTTGATGTATATGGCAAAGAGGAATTCAAAACCTTCTGTACAAAACTCAAGTCACTCCTGAACACTATTAGTCTAGGATATATTACCAATAATGAAGTACAAAATGGTATAAGAGTAGACCATTTATTTGATATACTGCCTGAATGGCTTACTAGAAAAATCTGAGAACAAGGCCACCCAGTTGATTGTGATCACCAATAATAGTGCCTGACAAGAATCAAGACTATGGTCAAGCAAATCCTAACAGCTGGACCAATTCTGCCCCAAAGACAATTCAATAATAAGGAAAAAACTTGGACCAAGAAAGAAGAACTCAAGCATGAAGCACCCTGAGCTCCCTCCATATCTACCTCTTAGATACTCTGAAATTATAAACCCACTCAGTTGAGTACCTTCAAGAAACTCACTGAAGGAGAAAGAAATGAACTTTGAATAGGTGGAGCATACTTCTATTGCCAAAAGACAGAACACATGGCCAGTGCCTGCTCCAACTGAAAACCCCAAATAGCAATATGAGCAACTATTACTACTCTGTATTACCTTAATAATCTGACTATAAGAATACTGAACTTTGTCAAGTTAAGGCAAACTGCCAAAGCTTCAACTAAAGGAAGTCAAAAGGCAGCTGAATATGACCTATATGCAGCTGAAGAAGCTACAGTTTCCAACCAAGAAGTCAAGCAAGTCTATACAGAAATCAGCATCCAAATCTCTGAAGAACATATTAGAAGAATATGCTGTCATAGCAGCCTAGCATTGAAAGGACTCTCAGTAGAAGGAGGAGTTATTGACAAAAACTATATAGGTGAAATTATTGTCCTCATCCAAAACTATAGTTGGACACTCTTTAAGATTTCCATTAGTTTCTGTATTACACAGATCTTATTTGAGAAAATCAAATCTACCTTGACAGTCAAAGAAGTCCCTGAACTACTACTTACTATCTGAGGATCCAAAGGATTTAGCTCATCAAACAAGGCCTCAGCCTAATCTACCACAAGCAAAGAAGAATAATTCTATAAGAAAATCAAAGATAGATATATACCTAGTGGCTGATACCTCTATGGTATTAGAATGTACTCTTTCTGAATAATTGATGATTACTTCTTTTGTATCTTTTTTTTTTTTTTT